>LR990365.1:14460941-14651974 GCA_905147345.3 Mythimna impura | reverse complement strand
GCTGTACATCACAATATCCACTAGGAATCAATTTGCGAATAATTAAAACAGCCACTGAACGACTGAACTTCACTCGAAGAAATCCCGCCAAAAACCTTCTGACGTTTACAGAAAATGATCGGTTGCGTTCACATTCCTTCGCGTGATTTTCTTTTAAGATGCATTCCGAATACTAAATTAGTTAATTTTAAACATATTTTGGTTTTTCTTTTTCTTTCTAGTATTATCGTGATATTCGACCTGCTGTAAACGGTTTCATTGTGCATTTTATCTGCTTTGGTTTTATTTATGGTTTATGTTGATGTTAGCTGGCGGGTGGTGCAGAAATGCAAAGCGCCGTACCAGCGCGTGTGTAATTTTTAATTTTTAAGTATCTATTTATTTGTATTTTAGTATGTCATCTGAAAACGAATCGTTTTTTTCTGCAAACGAATCAACTGCCTCTTCTTGTTATGATAACTTTAACTCTGTGACGGATACTCTGGGTGATCTGTTGAGTCAAAGGTTCGACTCTAATCCAGGCCGACAGTTTAATGTATGCCACATCAATGCTCAAAGCATACCCAGCCATCATAGTGAACTTTACGATGTGTTCTCTGTCAGCAACATTCATGCTGTCCTGATTTCCGAGACTTGGCTCAAACCCGAACTACTTTCTACCACTTACTCTCTCCCTGGTTTCATTCTTCTTCGGCATGATAGGATCGGGAGGAGAGGGGGTGGTGTAGCTATTTACCTTTGCGCTGATTTTCCCTACAAGATTCTTACTACTTCTTCTTCTAACGACTCTGCTGAGTTTCTTTTTTAGAGGTTTGTGTCAAAGGAGCTAAAACCATTCTAGGGGTCGTCTATTGTCCTCCTACTCTTGATTATTTCACTGAATTCGAATCAGTACTAGAATCTTTGGGTTCAGAGTATGTTCATTACATTATCATGGGAGATTTTAACACCAACCCCCTTGTCCACAATTCCCCTCGGTCCCGTAAACTCCTGCATATTGTCGAGTCAGCCAATCTGCATGTATTGCCTCTCCAACCCACTCATCACAATAAAATTGGTGATGATACCTGGCTTGACCTGATCCTTACCTCTAACCTTTCCCTAGTGTCCTCACATGGTCAACTTGATGCCCCTGGCTTTTCTCATCACGATCTTATTTACCTGTCCTACATCCTTAAACCCCCCAAACCCAAGCCCATATTTCTGTACAGGCGTGCCTTTGCAGGTATGAATAGTGAGCAACTCCAAAAAGACGCATCGAATATCGATTGGACGCCCCTGCAGGAAGCTGCTACGGTTGACGAGAAAGTTTGTGTCTTTAACGATGTTGTCACCAAATTATACGACACACATGCTCCTATCAGGAAAATTAAATTGAAGCGTCCACCTGCTCCTTGGATGAGTGAAGAAATTCGGATGGCTATGCGACGGAGGGATCGTGCGTTTCGGAGATTTAAAAAGGATTGCTCAGAGGTAAATTGGGCCTTCTTCAAGACTGCTAGGAATCGGTGCAACCAGATGATACACAACGCAAAACGCCGCCACATTCTTAATAACATCACTACTTCTTCTTCTGCTGATATCTGGAAATTCCTTAGAACTCTAGGTATTGGTAAATCGCAATATTCAGACCCTCTTAAAACAATTGGCTTGGACGAGCTAAACTGTTATTTCTCCACTGTTCCAATGCTAGATAGTCTAGTCAAATGTCAAACTATTGACTACCTTAATGGTCTGACGCGTCCCAATATTGTCCCCGTTGTTTTCACCCCAGTCGATCCGGGAGAGATCAAAAAAATAAGTGTGGCACTCGGGGACTGCCGCGGTAAAGCTATTGCATAGCATTTTGTATCAACTTATGCAATTATAATTATTTATTTATTTTATTTATGCAGTATTTCTTTTTCTTTGATATTAATTCAAGTTACACTTTTTGAGCGTGGTGACCGATAAGAAAACAATTTTTTTTTTCTTGTTTACTTCATAAATTGCTACAAGTATGTTCAGTTGTTATCATAGAACATTACTATAATCTATTATAATACAAAAAGACTATTTTGACCGAGATTTGAACTCGAGGCACGATGATAACATAGGTAGAACGCTGTACCAATGCGCCACACAGGTCGTTAACGACTTTTCTAAAATAGGTATTCGGTCTCTGTCGGCCTCCAAGCCACACCTCCGTGCCCGTCGGAGTGGGGAGCGTGAGGTATATTTTTCGTTACGGAATTTCTGGATTCGGTCACCGCGCTCAAGGCCCGCGATAGAAGCTATGCAATAGCTTAAAAAGATTATTCTGTCCATTAAATCCAAAGCCGTTGGTTGCGATAATATCAGTCGTCATATGATCGTGACGGCTTTGGATCAACTTCTTCCTGCCATATCCCATATCATCAACTTTTCTCTTTTCTCTGGTATGTTTCCTTCCCTGTGGCGAAAAGCTTATGTTCGGCCTTTGCCTAAGATTCCTAATCCCACTCTTTCCAGTCACTTTCGTCCAATTTGCATCCTTCCGTTTATGTCCAAAGTGCTTGAGGCCTGTGTTCATAAACAATTCTCCTACTTCATTTACCACAACTGCCTTGTCAGTTCATTTCAATCTGGTTTTAGACCCGGGCACAGCACTATGACGGCTCTCCTTAAAGTGACTGACGATATAAGGCGCGGAATGGAGGACACTAAAGTTACCACTTTGGTGCTAATCGATTTTTCCAACGCATTTAATACCGTCAGTCACGAAATCCTCCTGGCTATCCTATCTTATCTTATGGTCTCTCACGAAGTACTGGAATGGTTTTCCTCTTATCTTCAGGGACGTCAGCAGTCGGTTCGTGTTGGTGACTCTGCATCAAGGTGGTACGACCTTGCAGCTGGCGTTCCTCAAGGTGGTATTTTATCTCCTCTTTTGTTCTCCGTTTTTATAAACCTTATAACTACTAAACTTCAGTGTGCGTATCATCTCTACGCTGACGATTTGCAGCTGTACTGTCAGTCAGGTGTTGACAACATTGCGGATGCGATCGCGGAGCTGAACCGGGATTTACTGGTGATTAAGGAGTGGGCAGATAGATTCGGGGTAGCGGTTAACCCCACTAAATGTCAGGCTATTATAGTTGGTAGCCCCTATAGTCTGAGGAAGCTGGATGGCCTCACCGTACCACCCATTATTTTTAACATTTTAGTGATTCCGTTTAGCTCCGAGGTTAAGGATCTTGGTCTGTATGTCGACACTTGTCTTGATTGGCGGAAGCAGGTCTCAAGTATCAGTCGGAAAGTCACCGGAACGTTACGGTCGCTCTATCGACTGAAGAATCTTCTCCCAGCTCACATAAAGGCAATGCTTGTATAGTCCCTAATCTTTCCTATAATTGACTATGCTGATGTGTGCTACTATGACCTGAATGCAGATCTCCTCAATAAACTGGACCGCCTTCTGAATAACTGCATTCGATTCGTCTTCAACCTTCGTAAGTATGATCATGTATCAACGCATCGATCACTTTTAAAATGGTTACCCATTCGCCAGCGTAGAGCGTTAAGGGCCTTGACAACCCTGTTCTCTTTTCTAGATAACCCTTCTTCTCCTTCTTATCTGACTTCAGAAATTCAATTTCTTTGCTCTGCGCACAATAAAAATCTTCGATCTACAAATAATCGTCTTCTACGATGCCCGACACACCGCTCTGGGTTTGTCCATTCCTCTTTCTTTGTCCAGGCGATCTTCCTTTGGAATGCGCTCCCTCTGAACATCAGGACGGCAACCAGTCGGTTGTCCTTTAAAGTGAAAGCACGAGAACACTTTCGCAAGAAGTTGGTAGATTCATCACACTCTTGATTTGTTGTATTCGTTTTTCTCTCAATATCATTTTTTATTTGTATGTATGTATCTAAGTATATATTTATTATTGTTCTTATTTCCTCTCTGTCAGTCTTCTATTTAGTTGCACCTGCCATGTTATGTCTCTGCACCACCCTAAGGTCGACTGGTAGAAAATGCCTAAGGCATTAAGTCCGCCTTTGTACAATGTTTCATTAGTGCATAAAGTTTTAAACAAATAAATTAAAAAAAAATTACAAAAAATAAAAATACAACCAACTTCAATGTAAAAAAAAAAACACTGAAAAGTGCAAAATATCTTTAATTTCGGAAGTCGGTGTTAAATAACGAAGAGTCAAAACTCTTCCGAAATTAAAGTTATTTTGCAGTTTTCAGTGTTTTTTTTTTACATTGTAGTTGGTTGTATTTTTTAAATATTTTTTTTTTTGTTAGCCTGTTCTGTCACACTCCTGGGCACAGGCCTTCCTGCACTTCATCTATCTTCCGCGAACTCACGCTTGATTCTTCTAGATCTGGTGAAATCTATCTAGTTCGTCACGCCATCTCCTTTGTGGTCTGATACCCGTCCCCATCGCGTCTGTATGATCGCAATAAACTCAAAAACTACTTAACGGATTTTCATACAGTTTTCACCAATAGATAGAGTTATTCATGAGGAAGGTTCAGGTGTATAATACACACATATCATAGAAGACAAAAGACGAGAATTTCAAAGATTTGTGACACCCGTGCAAAGCTCCAGGGCAGATTGTAGGTGTAGATTTGTTTCTTGTTCACGCTCCAATGCTTGGATTAATAAACAGACTATAATTTAGAGTTTGACAACATTACAACGTTGTTTTTTTGGTTCGCTTCCTAACCAAGTCTGTCCATCTGCAGAGTAGTCGGACGACCATTATTAGAAGCACAATCAGCCTTTTAATGTTTCCACTGCTGGGACGCAGGCCTAGTCTCTAGGAGAGGGAATGGGCCGTAATGTAATCCAACATACGGGCATCAAGGTTCTGGAATGGCGACCACGTACCGGAAGACGTAGCGTTGGAAGGCCTCCTACAAGGTGGACCGATGACTTGGTAACGATTGCGGGAGTCCGATGGATGCGAGACGCACAGGACCGTTCGTTGTGGCGACGCTTGGGGGAGGCCTATGTCCAGCAGTGGACGTCTTTCGGCTGAAATGATGATGATGATACGGGCCCAGTACGGGTTGGTAGATGTCACATGTCTTCGAATTTTTGGTTCTAGGACATGCCGGTTTCCTCACGATGTTTTCCTTCACCGTTTTGAGAGCAGTTAGTAGTGATGAAGTAATTTGCACAAAGTAATGCGCCTGGCTAGATTTGAGCCCATGACCTACAACTCTAAGTCGAGGCCGTTACCACTTGGCCACCACTGCTCCCAGGTGACCATAATATATTATTGAGTCCGTGTAGGTTCGCTAGCAGACAACGTGCACTTGATTGACGTCATACGCAAAGCAATTATCCGATCCGGTCGTGTTGCGAGAACGGATTTGGTCGGCGGATTTGGTCTGTCATACCAAGTAAGAGCGAGTGTTACTAGAAACGAGTTTGATATTATAGGCTGGTTCAAAATTCGAATAGTTTCTACAACCGCCAAAATCATTAGTTTCCATTCAACACCACGTGACCTCATAACCACAGAGTAAATTACCAACAAATAGGTTCTAAACAAACTGCAAACTACCATAATTTGCGCCTTTCCCATACTTTAGACACAATCAAACTAACTTTCCTTTGAAATCACGATTTTTCTCACCAAATAACATGTTAGCTGTGATTGTTGTGATGTTTTATAAAATTTTTGCTATCTCAAGGTTTCACTGGCTTTCGGTGGAGAGAAAGATGGTTGGTAATTTTTAAATAACTTCTCCCGCTCTGAGTGGAGCGAGAGAGATCAGACTTCTGGTACTAGTCTGGAAAAGGATAGTCCGGATGCTATCTTGCATTTTTTAGAGGGTGGGAAATCATTAACTACTCCCGTTCGCCAGTTCAAACAAAATCAAGAATCGTACACCAAAAGTACACAAAAACTGATACAAGTTTGAATCCTACCTCTCATGTGTCATGCTTTCCTGGTAGGTACTCTAAATAATTGCTAGTGGGTCACTTTTCCTGGCTGTTAGTCTTCGAGCACTTCCGTCTATTAGGATCTTGAATGGTCTTTGGAAATATTTTAATATAACCCAGTGAGTTTCAGTAAAAAGACAGCCATAGTCTGTTTAGAAGATTACTTGACGGCTTGATTTATTCTACCTTAATTTATCACTTTCAGAATTCATAATAATGACATTGCAAATCATCAAGATAGAAAGATAATAGGTATCATTAAGGATAAAAGTTAAAAAATAAAAGAAAGAAAAATACTAGATTATTAACTCCCAAGTCTCATTATTGAGGTGTTTGAAAGATGGAACCAGATCTTTTGGATTATAATCATCAAATGTCTTTCAGATTCTGCCAAGGCATTTTCAACTATATCTATGTTTGATAGAGTTAGTTTTACAATGAAGGTTATTCTTAATTCATTGGTATTCCATCAAAGTTTTTATAGTCACGTTTTGATTACAGCGCGTCGACTCTAACTGGCATAGATTATTTTGTATTCCCTATGCATCGAACGAACTAAACATACAAATTTAAATCTACTGCCTACCAATTTAAAAACATTCCAACTTGAATTTTAACGCCCAGCAATACGATCCATAAAGAATTTCCATAACTGTATATGAATTTGCAAATTCGAATCCTGTTCAACACAATTAATATTTCTTTCTGCAAAATAAATTTCGAATGAATTAGGACTCAATGTCAAGGGAATACGGGTTGTTTATAAGTTTCTCTAATGCATAAGTAAGTTGATTTCTAGTCAATGCTATTGTCGCTCAACTTTGAACCGTAAAAGGAAGGCAGACACATACAATAGACCTGTGTCACTTTGCCCGTTATAAAGGAAATTCAAATTCGCCCATAACGTTAATATTAAATAATGTACTTTATGATCTTGGTTGTAGAATCATTTTAGCTTACTACATTTTTGATTTTTTTACTATTAACCTACTCCAGTATTTTAAGTAGTTCATGAATTCATTTTCTTGATGATGGTGGACAGGTCATTATTGTGATGTTATTTTATTCAATACGATGTCCAGGATATATTCATTCTATGAAGGCTCAGACAGGTGCAACGCGACACTCAGTGAACTCGTTTTCATACTAGTTTAACAGATTCTATGAAAACACGTTGTCGCATTATCGCTTTTGGCTGTGGGTACCTTAACATTATCCATAACACAACGGAACTAATTTTACAAGATGCCATCAACACATCTATAAAAATAGGTAACGCAACAAACCGAGCTAAACTCTGCCACAAATGACCAGGAAATCATAAGCCGCAAAGAGACAATTAATATTTATCTCCAGTAGCTCGCCTATCCTATACTAACATATTCCGAACGTGTTGTTGGACGCTTTGCGAATGACAATGTCATTAGTTGCACCTGTCGCCTTCTGCATACTGGATTGCACATGGATGCCTAAGACCCTGGTACATCACGAGTTTGCCTTCATTAGGCTTAGTGTTAACTTATGCATGTTCCTTGACGGCTATTGTTATATTTGTCTTGGGACAAATACAATAATCGACTTGCCGTCTTCTAGCCTTGCCTTTAGAAATTAACTCAAAATAACTGACTGAAAACTCTCTTACTTTAATATTGATAGGATGGCGTTTGACCTTTGACCACTACCCACTTAACAGTAAGCGATATTGTTATCGACGATGGAGCACATCCTTCTTTTTCTGCAGTTCTAGTACCTATTTTACATGGTGACTTGCTTCGCACGATTTGTGCATTTAGCCAGTGTTAAGACGTATATGAAGCTATTTAGTTCTTAATACAAAATACAGTCACTTTGTTTTCCATTGAAATGTGGATGTAATACATTCTAATGTTTTTGTAGGATTTCTTAGCAATGTAGAGTAAGCCTTCACGGCAAGCTTTGCTTAGATACGTCAATACTGCAGCAAAATTCTCGCTCCATTTTACCGATATCGCGTCTTTTTCTATGATTTCATAGATTGTCCACTTGAGATACAATACTACACCAATTTTGAAAACAGCTATTGAGTTTCACTCGAAAATCACCCGACAGAAAAAAAAAATAACTGGAAAATACAATTAAATGCTTCATTACTAAAAAAATAAGGTACTTATACAAAGGTATGGCATATTAAAAATAATTTAATGAATACATTAATATATGAAATCAATTAAAAATAACATAATAAAATTAAAGTAGGTACCTATAAAACAAACAATATTATTAATTTTAACTACGTAAAAAGTAAGCATTCAGAAAACTGCAGTGGCAAAGTGCAAGAGGCCGTAACTTTTAACATATTATAGACCTTGAGGTGACCTTTTTTTTTTTGTTGCCGGGTTGGAAAATCCTCATGGATGTCCTCCGCCTGGGGCAGGCGAAGGGGTCTGTCAGACTCTTACTGACTAAAAACCACCTCGGTGTTCCCTCCCACACTTGGACTGGGGATCGTGGGAGCTGATACGCCATACGCGGGCCACCTCAAGCCGAGGGGAGTGTGATGTGTCCTCCCCTCGCGACGTCCAATAGGGGCGCGCGTGGAACACTACGCGCCGCCTCCTCGGGTCTTGCTGTATGGGGGACGGCGGACGACCCTGAGTCCGCCGTCCCTCTGGACCTCTTTATGGGGGCTGGAAGAGGGCGTTGTCTGCCCTCCGCCGACGCCCGGTTCGCCTGCTGCGGCACGGGAGAGTGGCCACGGCCTCCCTCTCCCTCTCCGCAGCCTCCTTCTGCGAAATTACGGCTTCACAGAAGGAGATCACCGCATCCCACGACTCGGCGCCCCCGACCATCGAACGAACAACGGCCGGCAGCGACAGGTCGGGGCCCACTTCAGACCTTGAGGTGACCTAGCCTAACCTGTTATTGTATTGTAACTCTGTAGCGATTATGGCAACCCCCCCCCCACACACCAAATGAAAATCAAAACGAAAAAATGGCCCCTCGTGCCCGGCAGCCCGTCTACCCTTGACTCCGGTAGCGGCGGGAATCCGATGGAAGCGAGACGCACAGGGCAGTTCATTATGGCGACACTCCCAAGGCCCATATCCAACAGTGGACGTCTTTCGGCTGAAATGATGATGATGATGAATGATGAAGGTTCACTAATGTTTCACCAAAACTCCATTGACAAATTTTCAGTTAAATAGTATACGAAATTACTACATTAGTACAGAGCTACAATACAATACCAGGTTAACGTTACCTCGGACATATACCAGCGAGGTACCAGGATATCAGAAATATACAAGAAGAAAACTAATGTCTATCCAACCAGTCGTATCCCTTTTCCAACTGATGAAAACTTTAAGGTTCCGTATCTAAATTTATATGCTCCGGTAATACGCTGAACTTCCTATGATATTTCGGTTTCTTTATGTTCATAGCTACGATATACCTATTAGCTGCGGTAGACATCCAAGTTAACAAAGCATTAATCCACGTACTCATCGAGGTCTAAGATTCCGTGACTGGAGACAATTGTTCCATCAGTTTTCATTACCAGGAGATGAGGAACAGAGGTGATGCCGTACCTATACTGGAGAATGGGTATCAGAGGATCACTGTGCCTAAGAGTGAACCACTCTGCTTGTTTGCTGTAGTAGTAGGTAGTATTGAAGTTTTTTTTCTTGTACGAAATAGTCATCAAATATTAAAATAACTTTTATTTTCTTTAACTAAGTTCCATACACAATAATTATCTTAAAAACTCCACTAAAAAATTACAAGTTCATACAATTGCATAATATCAAGCTAGACTGTCAAATTGCTAGATTAAGATAAAATAATATATACATTTATGTTCTACTTTATATCTAACTAACTGTTTGTTGCCCTACAAGAAATAAAATAAATAACTTTATTCAAAACATTAAAAAGTAATAAATGTAGACTTACCGTATTATTTGATGTAGACAGACAGGAAGAATGTTATTGCAGCAAATCGTAATCCATAAATTCAAGCTAAAGTAGTCGTATTAAGAAGATCCAATGAACCAAAAAACGAGCGAGGGTGAAAAGCAATATTCACAGAAACAATACAGGAAGATGCGCACTTAACAAACCAAAGTACAGGAGTGAAGTGAAGGTAACCTGCGCGCACGCGGGGCGGTAGGGAATATGGAGGGGCCCTCCCCGCGCCGCACAGGTATGCAACTATGGCGGTTAATGTCTAAGAATAGATAACGAAACGCGCTGCCGTAAAAGTCGTAGGCCGTGCGCGCACTGCCTTGCGGTGGAATGCGGTGCGTTTATTCTACCGTGCGGTAGAATAAACGCATTCACAGGGCCGCGCACTGCCGCGAAACTAACGCACGTTTTAACCGACTTCAAAAAAAAGGAGGAGGTTATCAATTCGGTTGTATTTTTTATCATCATTTTTTTTATGTTTGTTACCTCAGAACTCCGTCGTTTATGGACCGATTTGCTCATTTTTTTTTGCCTTTATAGGAAAAATCCAGTTCTGATGATGGGATCCATGAGGAATCGAGGGTACCTACTCCTCAAAAATTATAGGCCACCTTATAGTGATTTTGGTATTTTCATCGAGAACTTAAGCATTTACAGTCAAAACGTAACATTTGATGAAGTGGAACTGATGAAGAAGACCAGAAATGGTCAACGGAACTTCATACTCACATAGATATCACAATGAAGATAGTAAAAAATAGATAGTAAAAAAAAATCAAAGTGTAAAATAACTACTAGGACTAGGAACGGATTATGAACGGATTAGGAACGCTATGGGAACCGACTAGGAACGGATTATGAACGGATTAGGAACGGAATAGGGATCCGTCCCTATTCCGTTCCTAATCCGTAGTAACAGAATAGGAACGGAATAGGAACGGACTAGGAACGAATTATGAACGAATTAGGAACGGAATAGGGACGGAGTAGTAACAGAATAGGAACGGATTATGAACGGATTAGGAACGCTATGTGAACGGAATAGGGACGGATTAGAACGGAATAGGAACGGACTAGGAACGGACTAGGAACGGTCTAGGAACGGATTATGAACGGATTAGGAACGGAATAGGAACGGAGTAGGAACAGAATAGGAACGGAATAGGAACGGATTAGGAACGGAATAGGGACGGTGTAGGGACGGTGTAGGAACAGAATAGGAACGGAATAGGAACGGATTATGAACGGATTAGGAACGGAATAGGGACGGACTAGGAACGGATTATGAACGGATTAGGAACGCTATGTGAACGGAATAGGGACGGATTAGGAACGGAATAGGAACGGACTAGGAACGGATTATGAACGGATTAGGAACGGAATAGGGACGGTGTAGGAACAGAATAGGAACGGAATAGGAACGGACTAGGAACGGATTAGGAACGGAATAGGGACGGTGTAGGAACAGAATAGGAACGGAATAGGAACGGACTAGGAACGGATTATGAACGGATTAGGAACGCTATGGGTACGGAATAGTAGAATATAGGAACGGACTAGGAACGGATCATGAACAGATTAGGAACGGATTAGGAACGGACTAGGAACGGATTATGAACGGATTAGGAACGCTATGGGAACGGAATAGGAACGGAGTAGTAACAGAATAGGAACGGACTAGGAACGGACTAGGAACGGATTATGAACGGATTAGGAATGGAATAGGGACGGTGTAGGAACAGAATAGGAACGGAATAGGAACGGACTAGGAACGGAATAGGGACGGTGTAGGAACAGAATAGGAACGGACTAGGAACGGACTAGGAACGGATTATGAACGGATTAGGAACGGAATAGGGACGGTGTAGGAACAGAATAGGAACGGAATAGGAACGGACTAGGAACGGATTATGAACGGATTAGGAACGCTATGGGTACGGAATAGTAGAATATAGGAACGGACTAGGAACGGATCATGAACAGATTAGGAACGGATTAGGAACGGACTAGGAACGGATTATGAACGGATTAGGAACGCTATGGGAACGGAATAGGAACGGAGTAGTAACAGAATAGGAACGGACTAGGAACGGACTAGGAACGGATTATGAACGGATTAGGAACGGAATAGGGACGGTGTAGGAACAGAATAGGAACGGAATAGGAACGGACTAGGAACGGATTATGAACGGATTAGGAACGCTATGGGTACGGAATAGTAGAATATAGGAACGGACTAGGAACGGATCATGAACAGATTAGGAACGGATTAGGAACGGACTAGGAACGGATTATGAACAGATTAGGAACGGATTAGGAACGGATTATGAACGGATTAGGAACGCTATGGGAACGGAATAGGAACGGAGTAGTAACAGAATAGGAACGGACTAGGAACGGACTAGGAACGGATTATGAACGGATTAGGAACGGAATAGGGACGGTGTAGGAACAGAATAGGAACGGAATAGGAACGGACTAGGAACGGATTATGAACGGATTAGGAACAGAATAGGAACGGACTAGGAACGGATTATGAACGGATTAGGAACGCTATGGGAACGGAATAGGGACGGACTAGGAACGGATTATAAACGGATTATGAACGGATTAGGAACGCTATGGGTACGGAATTGTAGAATATAGGAACGGACTAGGAACGGATCATGAACAGACTAGGAACGGAATAGGGACGGTGTAGGAACAGAATAGGAACGGAATAGGAACGGACTAGGAACGGACTAGGAACGGATTATGGACGGATTAGGAACGCTATGGGAACGGAATAGGAACAGAATAGGAACGGAATAGGAACGGACTAGGAACGGATTATGAACGGATTAGGAACGCTATGGGAACGGAATAGGAACAAAATAGGAACGGAATAGGAACGGACTAGGAACGGATTATGAACGGAATAGGGACGGTGTAGGAACAGAATAGGAACGGAATAGGAACGGACTAGGAACGGACTAGGAACGGATTATGAACGGATTAGGAACGCTATGGGAACGGAATAGGAACAGAATAGGAACGGAATAAGAACGGACTAGGAACGGATTATGAACGGATTAGGAACGCTATGGGAACGGAATAGGGACGGAGTAGAAACAGAATAGGAACGGATTATTTTTGGAAATAAGAACGGAATAGGGACGTAACAGGAACAGAAGAACTAAGGCCGTGCGCGTGGAATGTGGTGCGTTTAAATAAGTTTAATTCCGGAAGTCGGTGTTAAATAACGAAGAGACAAGACTATTATAGATACACTGACTTCCGAAATTAAAATTATTTTGCACTTTTCAGTGTTTTTTTTTACTTTGAAGTCGGTTGTATTTTTTTGGAAAAAGATTTTTATTTATCATCATTTTTTTTTATGTTTGTTACCTCAGAACCCCGTCGTTTATGGACCGATTTGCTAATTTTTTTTGCCTTTATAGGAAAAATCCAGTTCTGATGATGGGATCCATGAGGAATCGAGGGTACCTACTCCTCAAAAATTATAGGCCACCTTATAGTGATTTTGGTATTTTCATCGAGAACTTAAGCATTTACAGTCTGGGCACGCCACAATTATGGCGGTAAGTCCCCTCTTTGAGGAGTGGCTGGAAAGACCACATGGCGTCCTTACCTACCGCATGACGCAGGTCCTCACCGGACATGGTAAGTTCGGGAGGTTCCTGCACCGAATTCGTGCGGAAGAAACGCCTGGGTGCCGCCATTGTGTGGACCGTCCGGAGGACACGGTTGAGCATACGGTAGAGGTGTGCCCCGCCTGGGCAGAGCAACGCCGTGTCCTCGTGGGGGCGATTGGCGGCAGTGATCTTTCGCGCCGGGCATTGGTACAGGCCATGGTCCAGAGTGAGGAGATGTGGCAAGCGGTCGC
The DNA here is from genome assembly GCA_905147345.3 of Mythimna impura. Classification (NCBI taxonomy): domain Eukaryota; kingdom Metazoa; phylum Arthropoda; class Insecta; order Lepidoptera; family Noctuidae; genus Mythimna; species Mythimna impura. Next base: position 14,638,213 of record LR990365.1, on the reverse strand, counting down.
CTCCTTCTGCGAAGCAGTAATGCTAGCAAAGGAGGCGGCCGATCGCGTGAGGCAACGGTCCTCACGCCCTAACCGCCGCCGGGATTCCGATCCCGATTTCCGGCCACCGTAGTCGCGGGCTTGCGGACGGCGAGTAATGGGTGGCTTGCCGTCCGACCGTCCGGTAACTGTCCGGACCAAGCCCAAGTCGTCGACGGCGCGCATTGTTCCACGCGCGCCTCAGGGAGATGTCAGCAAATCGTAGGGGCCCAGTAGGGCCGAAGCCTACTGGGGCCACGGGTAGTGTGAAAGCGAAGCCCGGGGCCCCGGGATGAAAGCAAAGAAGGAACAGGAGTGGGTTTTTAGTCAGTAAAAGTCTGACACTATTTCTCGCTCCGCCCAAGAGCGCGATTTGTCATTAGATGATTTTCCAACCTCCAAAAAAAAAAAAAGCATTTACAGTCAAAAAGTAACATTTGATGAAGTGCAACATAACCATGACATGTGAGCACCACAGCCGGAGTTCGAATGACAAAAACTTAAAAAAAAAAAATAATAACCGACTTCACTAAAAAAAAAACACTAAAAGGATCAAAATAACTTTAATTTCGGAAGTCGGGGTTTCTCGGTATTAACACTAATATAATTTTTATTAGTGTTTTTTATTTTTATTAGTGTTGTTTTTTAGTGAAGACGGTTATTTTATTTTCGTAAAAGTTTTTATTTAACACTTTTTAGCTGCGATACACTTATAAACAGAGTGCCTATTTCACATGACAATTCTAATTAACCCAAACACTGCTAAGTTACATTGTTTTATTATGAAGTTCCTGTGTCTACCTTCCACCTTCCGGCTCCATCATCATCATCAGATCACTTCGATGATACCATTTTCAACGTAACTATTCAGAACTATTCATTTATTTGTATTTTCATAGTCGCTTAACTATCTTCATTGTGATATCTATGTGAGTATGAAGTGCCGTTGACCATTTCTGGTCTTCTTCATCAGTTCCACTTCATCAAATGTTACTTTTTGACTGTAAATGCATAATATTTGAGGAGTTCCCTTGATTCCTCATGGATTCCATCATCAGAACTAGATTTTTAAAAAATTGGGACTAATCTGGAAGCATATCTCATATGGGAAAAAAAATATTGCAAATCGGTCCAGAAACGACGGAGTTCTGAGGTAACAAACATAAAAAAATGATGATAAAAAATACAACCGAATTGATAACCTCCTCCTTTTTTTTTGTAGTCGGTTAAAACGTGCGTTAGTTTCGCGGCAGTGCGCGGCGCTTCCTAGATCTCTATACGATACAAAAATATTTGCGGTAGATTCACCGCAAATTTGCAGCGAGAGGCCAACGGTGATTCTACCGCATGCGTTTATTTCACGGCAGTGCGCGCACTTCTATGAGACTCCATACTTCACAGATTATGCGTTAGAAAAACGCAAGGCAGTGCGCGCACGGCCGTATTGTACTTTCGGTGCAATAAAGATTAAATTAATCATGTTTTTAAACATTTTTTGAGTTTAAGTTTGTTACTAACAATGTGATACAATTATTATACAATTATTTTAATATCAAGTACAATTTTAAACATACTTACTTTAGAAATATATTTCATTAAGATGAAAGAAAAAAGGTATTTGTATTTTCATTTGTGACCAAATATTTGTACATCATGTATAATGGTAGAATGTAAAGGGACCTCATTAATATTAAGATTTTTGATATTAAGACACTTTGTATACATACATTCTGGCAAATAAATGAATTATTTATTTATTTTAAATACTTTTTTTTAAATGATAAATTCTTTCTACTATAGAGAATGCTAAAATGATAAAAAAATACCGTTTTATTATTTTAAAGACAAAATGCCTTTTATTATACTTGAACTTTACAAATCTCATTAAACGTAGCGACACCTAGAGTGAGCTAGAAAGAAGATATTTACTTCGAAATGCTTCGAAACGTGTACGGCTTCTTATACAAATATTGTGATTCATTGTGTATCAACAAGTCATTTACAAAAAGTTCTCCAACAAAAAAATTCAGAAAGTTTTATGGTTGTAACGACTGTGCATGTTATTTATTATGATATATCTAGTCGCAAACTTTAGGTAAATATAAACGAATTACTTATTCCAAATAACACATTTTTTAAAATGTATTTAAGTGTTGTATCGAAATTCCGGGACAGATGTATCGGAAAAAAATTAGTCCTAAGGAAGTCTCCGTTTCTTGTCTCTGTTCTTCGAAGTTTAGGCAAATAGGCACTACCTATTCCTATCACTGCTTATTATTCTTAATAGTAAAATTTGAAAACAACAATAACTCGCGGGTTTGATCCGATTTGAAATTTGAACTTCTTGACTGACACTGACAGCTAAATTTTCGATACCATAACCAATATTATTGTTTTCTAACGAACAAACAGTTCGACACAACGATCGCGACCATTTATTGTTACATTGGCTAAGAAATGTTTGTCGTTATCTCAGAGACGATGACGAATTTAGATATCGTTTCGGTACGAAACGATGTTAAAGAGCATTTATGAAGTTATGCAAGGACCTAAAAGCTCATGCACGATTAAAAGGTTCCTTTGAAATTCCCCTGGAAATAAAGGTAAGAAATTTTACATTAATAAAACAATAGAATTATAGGTATTGCAGGCAACCTTAATGTTGTTGGTTGTTGTTCCTTATAACTTGAGTTAAAGCATCTTCGTCTGCTTAGTTTATAGGTACTATACAACAAAAATATTGTGGTACCACACAATACTTTATGAACTGCTGTATAAATAAAAATAAAACCACATCAACCTAAATAGGTTAACTTACTTAAGTATTATTATATTTTTCAGGTGCTGTGTGCTCTTAGCTTTTTAGCTACAGGGTCATACCAGAAAATTGTGGGTGTGGGCCAGCATTTGACACAGCGCACAACAAGTCGCTGCATCAGGGAGGTTGTGAGCGCCCTTAATCACAATTGGATGGTCAGCAGGTGGATAGTGTTTCCACAAACGCCACACGAGAGATCCTTAATCAAAGAGAAGTATGTAAATATATTTTTAAATAGTTAATTAAAATTTTTCTTAGGTTCCTAAATACCTAAATAATTACTCTTTGATATTTGTTGTAAAATTGTTAAATAATTCACAGATTTCAAAGGACACATAATTTGCCTGGTGTGATAGGGTGCATTGACTGTACCCATATCGCTATTTTAAGACCGGTTGAGGAAGAACACACATTTTTTAATAGAAAAGGATATCATTCTTTAAATGTTCAAATGGTAAGCTGCTGGATAAATTGTAATCATAATACATATAAAACTATGTGGTTAACAAACTTCTCTGAAACTATGTGTATATGTATTTATAAATAAAATAACCCTTATTTATAACTCAATGGAGAATGTAAGAGGAAGCCTATGTGCCAAGCGGCACAGCGAAATAAAGGGCCATTTATTGTATACATAGTGAAATCTATAAATTATCTTAGAAATGTTTTGTAAGTAGGTACCTTAATTCGAAATTAAATCCCTTTGCAATTTGGTTCTTTGTGGAAACCAAACGATAAGTACCTATAGTTTTATTTTATTTTCTTTTCAGATATGTGATTATGACTTGTGCATTATAAATATGAACTCGAAATTTGGTGGAGCAACACATGACTCGCACATATGGTCTGCGAGTCACGTGAGCACATACATGGAAGGACTTCATGAAAATGGTGAACATGTTTGGTTATTAGGTAAGTTGTTCCGTATAGGTATTGTAAATAGTGAGACATCTGAAATAGCCCTATACGCCATGCAGTAATTGTACTATATTTAAGTGAGCATGACTACAAATAAACAATGATTATTCAATTCTTTATTAGAACTGGAGTAGACTATTAACAAAAATATATTTCCTTTTTTTTTTAGGAGATTGGCTATCCACTGCGGCCCTGGTTGATGACGCCTATAATAAATGCTGAACCAGGATCCCAGGCAGAGGTGTACACACGACGTCATGTCCAAGCCAGGTCCCGCATTGAGCGCTGTTTCGGACTACTTAAGGCTTCTTCACTATCACCCTTACATGGCTAGCAAAATCACTAATGCATGTTGTGTGCTGCACAACATTGCATTAGATGCTAGAATACCACCTCCAAGTGATATGCCAGCTGGGGGTCTAGAAGATAGTGAAGATCACGCTGTACAATATAGCACCTCCAGCAATGATAACCAAAATGAGTTAATCCGAGGCAGGGCTATGCGCAATCGCTTAGTTAGTAGGATGTAATATGGGTGAATAAATAAAATTACTATTAATAATATTTTAATATTTTTATTAAGTCACTTGATAAACTCTATAAAATTTTAACCTTATATAATTAGTATCTCTACTAAACATAATAATTATATTAATCAGCCTTTATACGTCAACTGCTGGGCACAAGACAAGCCTCACCTCAATAGGCCATAATTTATTTATTTATTTATTAAAACTTCATGCAACACAAAAGTACAAAGGCGGACTTAATGCCTTAGGCGTTCTCTACCAGTCAACCTAGGGTGGTGAAGAGAAAATAATCCATAATGCAAGCTAGATCTAATGGATAACAAATCTCTATTAACTTAAATATTATATTCACTATTAACTAAAATAATTGCCCATGTGTGTGACATACTGTCTATTAAAGAGATGAACCAGGGATACAGAAAGTTAGCCATGCAACACCTAGGTGAACTGCTTTGGTGTTCCACGGGTCAGAAAGGCTTATTTTTACTATTACCTTAGGTAAATATAAGTAAAACTTAAGAACGCAAAATCAAGAATCAGTCTCACAGTTACAGTCTTAAAATTGGACAGTAAAAGAGGCAACATATTAGATAATTTAACGAAGTCACTTCTTTCGCCCAAAGGGTTCACATTATGTAAAAACAAACTAACATCTTGAACAGCCTTAGGAATTCTGCATCTCAGACTTTTGCTAGTATCCCACTCGCAAAAGTCTGAGATGCAGAATGCCTAAGGCTTCAGACATACATACTAAAAAACCATTGATTACTATAGCAATAGGGACAAGACAATGGCTGAACTACTCGGTGTTCAGCGGTTCTGTGTTGTCCCTACTGCGATAATAATCAAGCCAAGCTTGAGCGACGTTTACTAAAGAGCTAAAAACCTAGTTCCGTTCGTGCTCAACCTCCAACGCTCGCATGTCTCGCTCGTGTTGTAGCCTAGTCCGGGCTTCCTCCAAAAAAAAAAAAAAAGCTCCAGGCGTCGTAATTCCACGGCCGTAAACTCGCTTGCCGCTCTCTCGAAGGGGGTCGGTGCCTGTCTACGGCGGGCGCGCAAACGAGGGCGGTCGGGAGAGGCAGCGACACCTCAACCGCGGACGACGCCTGGTAGATGGAGAAATAGCAGACGTGCAGCAGGGGGCAGGTGGCCGCCTTCGCCTCGGAGTAGTGGGCGCTGCAGGGGTTGACGGGGATTGGGCTGGCGGGGATGGCGCAGCCGGGGCTGGTGGGGCTGGCGGAACAGGCTGCCGTCCTTGAGCCGAAGTCTGAGTGAGCACGAGCGGAAGGGGTGATGGTGTTTGTGTCCGGTATGAAGGCGGAAGCCTCGGAAGCCAATTATTTGAGGGCTGTGAAGTGGAAGGTTGAGGAGATGAAGTCAGTTGTGGAGTTTTTGCAAAAGAAAATTAGTGTTATTTTGGACAGTTTACGGATCCTTTGTTTGTTCAAAATGTTTTCTTAAATCAAATACTGCTATTATTTTGTAAAATGTGAAGGTTTGGATGTTTGTTAGTTTCTTACTCAATCATGCAAAAACGGCTGAACGGATTTCGATGAAAATTGGCACACAGATATACAACATAAATAGCAAAACTGAGGTTCTTTAGGAATTTTAGACAATTTTATATTTTACATATAGGCATAACAAATAAATACTATGATACTAGCTGTTGCCAGCGACTTCGCCCATAATCGGGATAAAAACTAACCCATGTGTTAATCTGGATTATAAACTATGTGTGTACTAAATTTTATCCAAATCCGTTCAGTTTTTGCGTGAAAGAGTAACAAACATCCATCCATCCAAACAAACTTCCATGTTTAAAAATAAAATTAAATATTAGTAAGAAGTAAGATTTTAAGTCTTTAGACTTACCATCTAAAATTTCCAAAAATACTGAATTATCTTGGGTGACGGGATCATCAGGATCAACTTGTGCAGTATTTAGAGGTTTCTGAAAAAAATTGGCAGTGGTAGATTTAATAAAAATAAGTGGTAGATGTAATGAAATTATTTATTACTGAAAAAGTGTATTTATTTTTAGTATGTAGTTATGTAAAAATTATAGCAACGTTTTTTCAGTTATATAATAATATTTATTTTATAAATACTAATTAATAACCACTTTAACCAAGTTAAAAATAATTTATCAAAAAATGAAATGTGTCTTTCATGTTAAATAAATACTTTTGTTGCCAGTAACTAACATGTTGACCAATGTTAATAGAAATATTTTATAAAACATCTGTCTACTAGAGAAAAAAAATTATTTCATTATTGAGCAGGAGCCTTGAAGGTGTATAGTACTTACATTAAATCCTAGCTCTTCTACAGAGACTTGTCCTGCCACTGCCAAAGCACCCATTATAGCCAGCACTCTTTCATCGCTAGCTGACAAGATTTGCCCGCTTGCTGGCCCACCTCCAGTCCCTCTTGCATGCTGCCTTATGGTCAATGCCTTTTTTTTTGTCTTGGACTTCCAATCTGCCCACACCTTTATTGAATAAAAATCAGTCATAGTTAAAAGTAAGTACCTATGTTATAAGTGTAAATGAGATTAAAAAGCCAATTTGGTAAGAACTTCTGAAATAAATTGAAAAATAAAAATAACATGCCATCTTCTCATATGGCCATCGGACACCAAAGCATATCTTGTACTATACCTACTATACTTGTACTCGTTTGACTTTTTGTAGTAAGAAAGTTAATGTTTAGTTGTAAGTTTTCTTTTAAATATTTGCTTTCTTTGTTTATGTTATGTGTACTTATGGCATGTGCCAATAAACGTTTTTTCTTTCTTACTATGGGTGTCAGAGATTGATCATAATCATCATAATTATCAAAAGTCCCCAGTCTAGTAATAACAGAGAAGTGATTACAAGCCAACCTTCATAACCGCAAGGTTGTGTCCTCTTATCCAAAACCCTTGAGAAAATAGCTTGCTAGCCACTCTACCATCACACCAGTCTTTAAAAAAATGTTAATTAGATCCTTACTTTTTTCCACTTGTCTGTAGTCTTGCTGACACCACCACCAACAGCATTCAATATGTTGGTCAGTTCAGTCCACAGTCGGTCTGACCGTACCCGAGACCTTGTGGTCCAGCAAGAGGCCTCGCCAGGTCACCATGACTGTAACATAAACATACAAAGATTCAATATAAGTACTTCATTGTTAAGATCCCGTCATTGTTTACATTACATACTCATGAATAAAACTTGGATTTATACTTACGTTTCCATATAGGTACTCAAGCAGCGTTGACAATTGTTCGGGACTTGCTCGCACTCTTGATTCCATGTTTTATCACTAAAAATTTAAATAGATTACTCCATCATCGTTTGAACACCAGTCACTTATAAAAATGAGTCTATTTTGATTATCATTAAGTTTTGGAGACGATCTAAAAGTAATAACACTATTCACTTACCACTGTAAAAATATTTTTAGCAACTCTAACTGGATAACTTTACAGACTTTACTCAAGCAAAACGACTTAGTCAAAAACAAAGACTATATTAATAGAAATTACAACGACTTTCTTGGGGGCCCCGGGGTCAATGAACCGCCACTCCATATCTTGCTTAATTGCGAATTCATTGAGGTCATTCGCCCACTGCTTATATGCCTGTTGGATTTCAACGTCGGCTCCTCGAAAATTAGTCCCGTTATCGGACATCATAGTTTTAGGCCATCCGCGCCTAGCCGCCATTCTTCTTAGCGCTAATATAGCTGAATCGATATTCAAACTTGGCAACAACTCTATATGTATTGCTCGCGTGACAAGACAGGTGAACAACATATCCCATCGTTTTTCATGCCGTCTTCCTATTGTGACTGTCATTGGGCCGAAACAGTCTACTCCGCAACGGGTGAACGACCGCAGGTGGGTGTCCAATCGTTCAATAGGTAAGTTCCCTTTTACGGGCCGTATTGGCGGCTTCCTTCGTCGCTTACATATCACGCAATCTCTTATCAGTGCGCGCACTGTCGGTCGAACCTTTAAAATCCAAAAGCGTTCCCTCGCTTTGTTCACTATATATTCACGTCCCGCGTGATGATCCCGTTCGTGAATCTGACGTAAATATAGTGACGTCATCGGATGTTTGCCTTCCAAGATGGGTGGGCACTTCCTATCTTGAGAAACGTTCGCGGCATTTATGCGACCGTTTAAACGAATGACGTCGTCTTGAAAAATCGGGTCCAATCGGTAGAGTCGACTGGTCCTGTCTACTCTCCTACCTACAGCGAGTCGCGCTATTTCAGCTGGAAAACACTCTCTGAGCCTCCCTTATCAGTAGCAGCTCGGCCTCCTGCTTGTGACGCAACGTCAACCGGGTAGCGCGTTTGCGGCATTTGTCGACGAACAGCAGGACATACGCAGTCGTTCGTTGTAATCGTTCGTAGGACGAAAAATGAGTCGTGTCGACGAGGCTGGTGATGCGCGCTATGTGCGTGACGATCTCATCACCCCCCTCTCCCTGCGCGATCTCCGTTGGCCAGATGTGTTCTGGTCCGCCCAGGAACCAGTGGACCATCTGCTGTCGCTTTCCAGTTGTATCATTTCGGACCGAGTTGCGTCATCGGCTACTTTGTTCGTGTACCCTTTTTCCTTGAGGTCATTGACCTGTGACACGTGTGCTTTTTTGAAGTCAGCTGACTTATATATATAATATCCTTCGCCCGTTCGTCTGCCAGCACTGGTCTCGGCTGGTGAACTATCCCCAGAGCGTCGATCGAGAAATGCGATGTGATGAGGTCCTTTAACTCTTCGCAATCATCGGATATTTCCTATGGGTGCACGTGCAATGCTATCCCGCTGCTCGCCTCGAATCCAGTTACGCGCCATGGTACCGTTCCGTGGACCACCCATCCTAGCTGCGTAAGTGAAGCGGCTGGCTCGTTCTGCCGTCCCGTGAGCAAAGTTCGCGACACTATCAAATGCCAATTATCGGCGCCTATCAATAGGCGTGGCTTCGCATTCTCGTAACACACGTCACGTGCAGGTATACGTTTCATGTGTTTGCAGCGTAGATAGCTCGCTTTCACGGTCTGACCGGTTATATTCAAACTTTTAACAGTACGCGCGCGTATGTTAAAATACTCTGAGCGTTTTCCCTTGATGTCTATTTCCACGCAACGACTGTCGTTCTCTTGTCGCGTGGCCGTAATCCCGTGGACGCGTAACGCTCGTTTAGTTCCTTTCGCGCCCATTTCGTTAGCTATCTCTTCGTCGAGTAGCGTAATAGTGGAGCCCTCGTCCAGTAACGCATGCGTCTCTATTTCCTTGCCATTTGGCCCTGCCTCGCAACGTTACTGGGCACACTTTGAGTAACACCGCGCTCATCTCGCTGCCGGCATGGGCAGATGCGGTGGTCGCCGATTCTTCCCTCACGCTCCCGCTCCCACAGTTGGTGGAGGCGCTAGCCGCGTCCGACGTTCGGTCGGTGGTGTGGAGTAGCCTATGGTGCGATCTACGACATTCCTGCTCTCCGCACTTCCTCGCGGTACACTTGAATCGACGATGTTTACTCGCCAGACATTTGAAACACGCTCCAGTTTCCTTGGCCCATTCCCATCTTTGTTGGACCGTCATGTCACCAAGTTTCTTGCAGCTTGGCGTGGCATGTCCCTCGCCACAGCACAAGCACGTCTTCTTAGCCCTCTCTCTTTCGTCCTCGCCAGGTCGCTCGGCGGCGGCGTACGTTGCGGGTACGCGCGCTTTGTTCTTCCTATTGACTGCTTGTGCTCTGGCGGGAGCTTGCTGACGCGTCGCTTCCTTTGAAGTCGTAGTCACGGTCGACGAGTACGCGTATCTTACGGCCCGATCAGCTTCCCTCATTAGGTAGCGCGACAGCGTAACGATCTCCGCTTCCACGCGACTACCATGCTCTTGGGCGTAATCACACCAACGCTCGCGCATGTGTGGGCTGAGCTTCTCTACCACGTGTCTGGACAGCATTGGGTTCTGTAGGTACCCCCTATCATCCAGACACGATAGCACGCTGACGATGTTCTGCAGCTTTATCGCGAACGCGTTGAGTTCAGCGGCCGTCGTACCGAGTCGCGGTAATTTTCTTAATTCGTCGAGCGACTTGTCGATTATAATCTCGGGACGTCCGTAACACTGTTCGAGTGTATGCATTATCACGGCGGGGTCAGCAGCGGTGCAAAGTAGCGCGGACACGGTCTCTCTCGCTTCACCTTTCAGGCTGTTGCGTAGGCGAGCTAAGTTCTCTCCTCGTGAGAATCCATACTCTCGTGTCGAGTCTCGCATTGCTGACTTGAACAGCAACCACTCGTGCGGCGCTCCCGTGAAAATTGGCAACTCTAACGCTTGACGCGGCGGCGGTCGATAACGTGTCATCCTATTTAACGCGTCGGCTAGCTTATCGATATCTCGGGATCGAGATCGAGATTTATGTCGCGACCTAGGCGGTGATCGGGACCTAGGTTCGCGGGGCTCCTTGTTCTCTACGCGGGGCGGCTCCTCCCTTGGAATGTACGTGCGTTCTCGCTCCTCATACTGTGGCGTACGCGGCCTCGTAAATTCCTGCCTACCCCGGGTGCGCTCGGCTTCCTCCCCCCGTATGTGAACCGGGGCGGGTGCGCGTATCGCTGACGACGTTTGATCCGGCGGAGTCAGCGATGGTAATTCCTCGTCCCCCGTAGGCTTCGCGTATTGCAGCCAATTATCGGTGTCCGCGACGTCCTGGGCTATATCACTATCTCGATCTGTTTCCTCGCGAATGGTAGCTACATCTATCGCTAATCTCTTCTTAACCAGCTCGGCTTCGAGTCGCAATTCCTGGCGGCGTATCGCGGCGAGGCGCTCCTCAGCATCTAATTCTGCTTGCCTAATGCGCAGTACAGCACTAGCGGTGGATTGGCGCGATCGTACGGACTGGACGGGCGACCTACTATTTATCCTATCAACGGCGGGCGCGGGCGCTGGGATGGCGGTCGCGGCGGCGGTTGACGTTATAGCATCCATCGTAATGTTCTCGGCTGTCGGCGCGTTCGTAGGCACTGTTGCAGGAACTGGTACAGACGCGGGAATCGTAACGCGGGGGTTAGCGCGTGATAATATCGTCGCGCGGGACGACGGTGACGCGGGGGGTTCTTCAAACACGCGGGCTTGCGTATCTTCGTTCTTCTGGCTTCTTGTAGTCGGCATCCTTCCTTGTTGGTTGGCACCCTAGCTCTATCAATGCCCTAGCGGCCCTATCAGACCTACCGGAGGGCCCTATGAGAGGGATATGCTCCGGCAGGGATGGAAAATGTGCAGGAATGGAAAGGTGGGGACTACCCTGCAGAGAGCTACACGCGCTACGAGGTGCTCAGCAAGCGGTGGGAACGACCGGTTGCCTCGGCAGTGCCTACAGTCCGGCCCTCGCAACGTGCGCAACCTTACAGGCGCAGTAGTGCTATTCAACCACGTTTGGTTGGCGACACCGCACAATATGTCGCACCGCCTTGAAACGGCGTTAACTCAGGCACGCACCTTTGACACCGTTAGGTGGCACGTACCTGAGCCGCGGTCCACCCGCTTAAAAAGGTTCTTGACGCGGCGAGTAAAGGTCAACAGCCACGTCAGCACGTCGACGTCACGCGTGCTGGCGAAATTTTAGAGTCCACCAGCTGTAGGGCAAGTGGAGGAAAGCAATGGCAAGTGGGACTCCTATGGAAACACGATCGTACACAATTGCCTGACAATTAATATCAGGCGTTGCAACGCTTGGAGGGAATCGAGCGACGTATGCGTTGCAACCAAGCGTTCCAGGAGGCCTACTGTGGCCAAGTTAGTCGCCTAATAGAAGAGGGCTATGCCCGCAGTCTAGCGGCACACGAGGTTAGGGCGGATAGTGACGCAGTATGGTACCTACTTCACTTTGCGGTGACTAATCCTAATAAACCGGGAAAGGTACGTTTGGTCTTTGACGCAGCGTACGTCATACAAAGGTAATTGTCTGAATGACAACCTACTAGCTGGTCCGGACCTATTCAACTCGCTGATAGGAAACTTGTTGAAATTTAGGATAGGCCCAGTGGCGTTCGCGGGAGACATAGCCAACATGTTTCTCAGAGTTAAAATAAGACCTGAGGATCAGAGTACACAACGCTTCTTGTGGAGGAGGCCTGCCCGGTCCAAGGAGCCGCCTGGCTTGTACGTGATGAGAATTTTCGGTGCTGTCTCGTCTCCGACGTCAGCCATCTACGTGCTCAACAAGAATGCGAGTGAGTATCAGCGCGTTGCCCGTAGGAGAGGCCCATGAACTCAGTCTGTGACTCAGATACAGTACGCCTCCGGGGGTTTCGTCATACGGGGGTGGGTCACCAAATCTACTGAGTTGCGCGACGCGCTACGGCTGGAGATGCCAGACCGGGTAGCGGTAGATAAGGGCGACATGAAGAGAACCCTGGGCATGATATGGGCACCAGGGCCGGACTCTCTCGCGTTTGACCTATCGTTCAAAAGATTACCGACACAAATAGTTACGGGTAAGGTTGACCTACGAAGAGGCAATTCTTGAGTTTCAATATGTCTATTTTCGATCCATTAGGCTTATTGTACCCTTGCATTATACAATTGAGCAACGTGTGTGGGATACAGGGATAGAGTGGGACGAACCTCTGAAAGAGAAGGAGGCGTCGACGTGGTTCGAATGGCTAGGGAACCTTAACTATTTGCGGGATTTCGCTATGCCAAGATGGTACAATGTAAATGTAAATAGCGACATAGAGTTGCACGTGTTTGGAGATGCCAGCGAGTTGGCGTACGCCGCAGTGGCGTACCTGGTAGGCACCAACGTGGCCGAGGAAAGGGAGGTCGCCATATTGCTAGGGAAGGCTAGAGTGGCGCCTCAGAAAGTAGTTTCCATTCCCAGATTAGAATTGCAGCAAGTAGACTTGGGGAGACTGTTGAAAAAGAGTTAGGGTTACCCCTCAGCAGGAAACTCTACTGGACAGAGATAAACTCAAACGCATATGAGTTCCAAAAGTTCGTGTCGCATAGGTTAGCCGAAATAGACCGTCTAACCGATAGAGGCAGCTGGCGCTGGGTCCCTTCTGCGGAAAACTCGGCAGACAAGGCGACCAGGCTGGACTGGCCTCGGAACTGTGAAGAATGGTGTACTGGTCCCTCTTTCCTGCGTTTTCCAGAAGCGCAGTGGCCGGTGAGTCAAGGACCCGGACCGCAGCTGTGGAGGAAGAGTCACCGGGTGCGGCAAAAGAACGAGTCTAGCTGGTGCACGTCATGGCGCCACCGCGAGCGCCGCCGCTGCTGGACCATCAAAGGGTGTCGACCTGGACGCTAGCCGTGCGCACGTTGGCGCGCGTGCTGGCCTTCATCAGCCGCTGCCACCGTCGCCGCCCAAAGACCTGCGGGATGCTGAGCTCCTGCTGCGAGAGATGCAAGAGGCCTCCTTCGCCGACGAGCTGCGATACCTTCGCACGGCGCGGCCCGTATCGAGAGGCAGCAAGCTGCGTGGCATTGACCGACGGCGCGCCGGGTGGCAGACAGCTGTCAAGTTTGCCGCCTACGCCGGGCGCAGCCGTCTCATCCGAAGATGGCCGACTTGCCGAGCGCGCGCCTACGAACACCAGGCGTGCCTTCGTCCACGTGGGAGTGGACTATTTCGGGTCAATATAGGTGACCATCAGACGGCGACGAGAGAAACGGTGGGGGGCACTATTCACATGCCTCGCCACACGCGCCGTGCACCTGGAACTCGCGGCTAGTTTGACTACAGTCTCTGCCATCCTCGCCCTGCAACGCCTGATCGCGAGCCGTGGGTGACCTGCACACCTTTACTCCGACCGGAGTACCAACTTCGTCGGTGCCAACAACGAGCTACGGGCAGCTTTCCGGGCGTTAGATAAGCGCCAGCTGCAAGACGACGCTACAACGCGCGGCATCGGGTGGCACTACAACCCGCCGGCCGCGCCACAAAAGAGGGTGGGTGCTGAGAGCGACTGGTGCGCTCTGTGAAGACCGAACTACGAGCCACACTGTACAAGAGGGCACCACGGGAAGAGATCCTGCTTACGCTGCTCGCCGAGTTCGAGCTGGTGATTGCCATTGATGAGCCGGCCACTCTGCTACGTGTCGAGCGACAGCGAGCACCCGGTGGTGCTGACACCCAACCATTTGTACCTGGGAACCGCATCGGGCGACACTCCGTACGACGACAGCCAGCCCCGAGACGTCGAAGCTCGCAGTCAATGGCGTCGAGTCAGCACGTTAGCAGACATGTTTTGGCGGCGCTGGCTGCGAGAGTACCTGCCGACGCTCCAAGTCCGCCAGAAATGGACAGAGGGGGCCTCCAAGATCCAGGAGGGCGCGACGTTGTAGTGATAGTCGATGAGCTCCGGCCGCGAAATCAATGTACCAAAGGTGTAGTGTGCAAAGTGTATCACGGGAAAGACATGGGGTCCTGCGTTGGCCCGTGGTAAAGGTGATCGTACTCCCTACCAATACAGAGATGTAATCGGTGGAAGCCTCTTACAGGGGGTGGGATATGTAGAGGAGACACGATCACGCTTGCCTCTTTAGTTAAGAAAGCAAGTAGTGTAAAACGATTCCCTTCTATTTGTTATGTATAGACGCCATCTTTAATGACTCTAAGCCCCACCCATAATTAGGTGCCTATTATAGCTATAGTCTAAGTTCAGTCAGATTGACATAGAGATGAATAAATGTTAAAATGTTGTGTAATTTCTAACGCTAACGTAATACGTGTTTTTTGTGCTCTGAGGATTACAGTGTTGTAAAATACAGTGATTGTAAAAGTTAATTGTGTCTCATTTGGTAGGGCTAAAGACTCGAAACACTTTGTCAGCCGTCCCTCGCACCTCCAGGTTTCCGTAGCACTGACCACTTAGCCAGTAAGCGACCTTTTTTTTTGTTGCCGGGGTGGAAAATCCTCATAGATTCGCCTGGGGCAGGCGAAGGGGCCTGTTAGACTCTTACTGACTAAAAACCACCCTGGTGTTCCCTCCCACACTTGGACCGGGGATCGTGGGAGCTGATACGCAATCCATGATTGCCAGTAAGCGACCTAGAACAGGGATATTGCTACATCATTATACATATACAGTCAATGCAGTTACGCTCTAGCGTCGGAGAAGACTGTTCTGAAGCAGCAAAACGTCGGGTGATGACGGAATTATGGCCGAGCTCCTGAAGGCGGGTGGAAAACCGGTCCGGAGGGCCCTACAGAAACTTTGATTCCGTCATACTTGAGGAAAGAACGCCACAGGCATGGAGTAGAGGTGTGTCTTGACAGACGGACAACAAAGTGATCCTATAAGGGTTCCGTTTTTTCCTTTTGAAATACGGAATCCTAAAAGGGAGTTTAGGTTGTCGCACACGGGCCACACGCGACAGCCACAAAAGCTGCCACGGAAGCGCGCGACAGCTACCTACTTGTGGCCGGTGGCTGCTACTACTTTTAAATGATATTTTTAAATGATATTTATTTTGTAAATAGGTTTAAAAAACACTTTTACACGTCAATTTTTTTTTCGTCATTTTAAACTAGATGAGGCCGGAGTTTTCTAGCTGACTACCCTGAGAAGAAACACCGAAACAAACTCAGGGGTCAAAGTCTCTTTTAAAGTCCATACAGTAAATATGTAATGGCCAAATCACATGAGAACCATGCAGATTTGTCTGAAATGGTCTTTTGAAGAAAGAACCATACAGATTTGAGTGGACCTGTCCAGTCAGTGCAAGCATTTGTCAGTATTCGTAAAGCTCAACTCAGGACTACTAAGGAGCTCAACGACTTGACGAACAATACCAAGGAAAGGACATTTGGGTAGGCCGCAGAAAATACTCAAATTGCCAGACATACATTAAAATTACTGAAAAGGAAAAAAAAAAAAACAATCACCACGTTCACAATAATAAAAGGAAAAATATAGTTTACAAAATGTACTTAATACTTTAGCAAAGTAAACATTTTTGTCAAAAATTAATAGAAAAAAAAAGTCAAATTGCAAAATAAAAATAATCTACAATATCGAATTGTAATAAATAATAAAAAGCACAATTAAAAATAAAAACAAAAGAAAAAATAATAATAATAAGACAACAGTTGCAGTGCGTACTGGAGCAGGTCAATCCCAAGCCTTTTGGTCCTCAACATAGTCCTTTATAGTGTAAAAAGCCTTTTAGCAAAGTTTTCGCTTTACAAATAATTTGAATTTATTAAGGCTTAGTTGTTGAATATGACTAGGAAGTTTATTATAGAAGTGTATACATTGGCATCTAAATGAGCCCCCTATTTTTTTCAGCCTGGTTGTAGGAACCACAAATTTGTGTTTGTTCTTAGTATTAAAATTATGAACATCACTGTATTTTTTAAACATGTTTATATTTTTATGTGCATAACACTAGATGCGCGCAGTATCAAGGTTTAATTGCACGAGTGGCGTGCGGCGGTGCCTTAGTGACCGATACGGCCCATATGAAGCGAGCAGAAGCGATTTGTAGCGTATGTCGAGCACAGGCATCAACCGTGTGCGACAAGTCCTTAAAAAACTTTTTACAAAAAAAAAAAATAACCGACTTCACTAAAAAAACACTAAAAGGATCAAAATAACTTTAATTTTGGAAGTCGGTGTTTCTCGGTATTGTTTGTTTCTTATTTAACACCGGTTATTTTTTTTTTGTAAAAAGTTTTTATTTTACACTTTTTAGTTGCGAACCACTTATAAACAGAGCTAAACAGAGTGCCTATTTCTCATGGCGATTTCAATTAACCCAAACACTGCAAGTTTACATTGTTTTATTAGAAAGTTCCTGAGTCTACCTTCCACCTTCCGGCTCCATCACCAGATCAGTTCGATAGTACCTTATAGCTAAAGTGCATCTCATGACAATTCTAATAAGCCCAAACACTGTTATGATACATTGATTAATTACGGAGTTCCAGTGCCTACCTTCCGGCTCTATCATCATCATCAGATCACTTCGATGATACCATTATCAACGTAACTATTCAGAACCATTCATTTATTTGTATTGTCATTTGTATTGGCTTAACTATCTTCATTGTGATATCCATTTGAGTATGAAGTTCCGTTGACCATTTCTGGTCTTTTTCATCAGTTTCACTTCATCAAATGTTACTTTTTGACTGTAAATGCTTAAGTTCTCGATGAAAATATCAAAATCACTATATGGTTGCCTATAATATTTGAGGAGTTCCCTCGATTCCTTATGGATCCCATCATCAGAACTAGATTTTGAAAAAATGCGACCAATTTGGAAGCCCTATAAAGGGGAAAAAAAAAATTTGCAAATCGGTCCATAAACGACGGAGTTCTGAGGTAACCAACATTTAAAAAAAATACAACCGAATTGAATATCCTCCTCCTTTTTTTGAAGTCGGTTAAAAAATGTATGAAAACCAGGAAATATACCGGTGGCAGGGTTTTGTGGATGTGGCCGACAGTCCGTGGGCGGCGACCCCTAAGGCTTACTGTCCACGGACACGTAGCTTTAAAGGCGCGTATTCGTCATTTTAAGTTTGGTGTACGCCTATGTGAAGCTTGCTTACAAAACTATGGTACGACGCACGTCGTGTCCGGACAGTAGGCCCAATGTGTGGTGAGAAGATGCGTATTGGCCACAGACGTATAAACTCTTTATACGTCTGTGGTATTGGCTTTAAGTGAATGCAAAAAGGAATAGGTAATATGTTTTATAAAATAAAAGAACAGGTTACCAAAATGTATTTAAAAAAAAATTAAATATGTTTATTTTTTTTTAATTTTAATACACACATGTAATTATTAGCAGATAAATTACAAAAATAGTTAAAAATATACAGAAAAACGTGTCAAAATAACTCTCCAGGAGACAAAGTTATAGCGGTTAGGTTAGGTTAGGTAACATTCCTACAGGAAAAAAAACTAAACATAAAAAAACCATTGAAAAATACAAAACAAAACAAAACATTGCAAAAAGTACAATACAAAACATTGAAAAATACAATACAAAAGATTGAAAAATACAAAATGAAAACATTGAAATATATAAAACAAAACATTGCAAAAAATACAAAACTAAACATTAAAAAATACAAATTAAAACATTGAAAAATAAAAAAGAAAACATTGCAAAAAAACAACACAATGATAAGGCTTTCCTCTCGTCCTCGGAGGAGGAGGATTCGGAGGATTGCTCGGAGTCCGAGGAAGAGGCTTGCGACATTGAGTCGCTGACGGGGACAGAGGTATTCATTGCCTCGTTGGCGAAATGGGCTACCAACAAGGGAGGCATAGAGGCGTTTCCCGGAGGAGGGCGGGGAGAAGGGGCCGGCGGGGACAGACCTGAGTCCGTGTTGGCCGGGTAGAGCTAATCTGCCGGCGGGGGACTGTAGAAATACAAATAAAACGATGAAGTTAACTTGTCTTTTATTTTCTGGCCCGCAGTTCATGACCAGGTTTCCTAAGGAGATATTATTCAAGGTGACATTGTGTGACAACAATACGCGGGGTAATGCAATATTTTGTATTTTATAAATTACGATAAAATAGCAGTATAAAAGCGTAAACTGTTTATGAGGAATTACTTGTCGGGTATCGAAATAGGAATTAGAGTAATTTTTTTTTTTTTTTTTTTTAATTTTGGGATTTGAATAAATTGAAAAGATAGCAATGCACCTAGGCATTTAGACTATATTATGTGTAACTTTCAGAAAGCCAGGAGGATTCGCCCCCTTGCTAATCCGTGCTCCGAACACTCGTGGACGTTCGGACCACTCCCTTTACGTCAGATAATCCTTTGTGTTGACGTGACTGTTGGTTAGGACTAGCACTTGTGGGGGACACAAGGTGGCACTCCGTTGATGTTTGCTGTGGCAACACAACGAGCGGGGGTAACGTGCAAGTTTTAATCACGAGCACGGTACCGGATCTACTTCGGAATGGACCAAACGTTGTCGCTCCTATACATCGGGGACCCGACACCCGGTGGCTTACCCACCGCCGCTCCAGCGGGAAAACAAGAAGAGACACCGGCCCACCAACGTCGTCCGTAACTGCACGCACTTCGCAATCACTGTCGTTGAGTCTGCAATGGCAATGCAAGAGGAAACCTGATCTGGCTGCATATTCCACGCAGTGCTAAAGAGAACGCCTGACGTCAGAATAACGTGCCACCACGAAATTCTCGTTAGAAGCGAGGGCCTGCCTAATGTCACCGGTGTCAAAAGCTTAGACCAAGCTCCTACCAGCATCACCACCCACTTGCATTAATGCGTCGAAGAGACAACCACGCCGCAAGGGATAGCCCACGCCTCAGAACGATACTGTGGCTACTTGCACTAACTGTGCGGGTGTGTTGACCACCCGGCGTGTAATACGAGACACTCAGTATTTAAAAATTTAAATGAAGAACAGGTGAGCGGCCACTGTTGCCTAGAAGCCCGTACATTCCGAAGAAGAGGCGCCTAGCGCGTCTCTGATGGCGGCAGGGTACTAGGACTTCAGGTAGGAATAATATCCCTTTCAGTAGGCGGAGAAAGGCGAAGCGTGGGGGAAAAAACCTCCGTCCCCACCTCCCAACACACTGAAGAAGCGGCGACAGTCCAGGCACAGGCACGACGCAACCCATCCCTACCGATGACGGTGCAAAGAAGAAGGTGCAGCGCGCAGAAACGAGAAGCGCCGCCCCCAAAGTAGGTAATCAATAATATACTGAAGCCGGAAAACTATTGGCCGGTCACACAGTTGCCCACTATCTCACGTCACTAGACGCCGCACTTAACTCCACGAGCGATACAGTTCAGGCTCCACTCGGAATTCAGTACGACGCTCCAGTTGGCGAGGGTACTCTCATCGCACCTCCCATTTCGAGTCAAGCTGACGGAAGGGTGTTTCCGTTACCAGGTAGGCCACGGCTCACGAACGCGTCACAATTAGGGACCCTGGGAGGGCAGGGAGTCGGTAGAAACAGCTGGTGCCCCCGCCCCATTCATCATCATTCCCCGCTGGTGTTTCATTTTGAGGCTGTTATTATATTGGAGTCGCAGTTGATCTACAGGCCAGAACCTTGTGCCATGGCTAGACCGTTGGATTACTCATGGCCTAAGGGATACAGTCGCCCCATTCCACTACCTCCTGCTGGAACAGTCTTTATGTCCACCATCTGCCACCTGTTATTGTTGCCGGTATTACCGATGACGATAACGACTATATCCTAAAAACAGCTATTGTCTCCCCACCCCATTCATTTCGAAGCTGTTATTATGTCGGAGTCGCAGTTGATCTACAGGCCATCATCGCCGGTAGTCGATCTGAGTAACGCTCACCTAACCTTGTACCATGGCTAAACCATTGGGAGTATTCCATTGGACTACCCGCGGCCTAAGGGGTACAGTCGTCACTACCTCCTGCTGGAACAAGACCAACCCAAGTTAAGCTCAGCTTAAGTCGATTGAGCACCTCTTATGTAACTTAGATGTGATCATCGACTGAGCCACAGTCTACGATGGGGCCGCATTTAGCGACCTTGTCACTACCTCCTGCTGGAACAGGACACTAACCGACCCAAGTTAACTGAGCTTAAGTTGATTGGACACCACGACCCAAGAACTTAGGTGTCACTATCGACCGAGGCACGGATCACGATGGGAACGCATTTAGTGACCCGGGTGCCATACCCTCCCCCAGTTTAGTGGGAAGGGAGTCGGTAGAAACACCTATTGTCTCCCCACCCTATTCATTTCGAAGCTGTTATTATGTTGGAGTCGCAGCTGATCTACAGGCCAAGATCCTCCTCGACGGTTTAACCACATTACCTAACCTAACCTTGTACCATGGCTAGACCGTTAAAGAGCATTTCATTGGATTACTCACGGCCTAAGGGATACGGTCGCTCCACTCCACTACTTCCTGCTGAAACAAGACTGACCCAAGTTAAGCTGAGCCTAAGTCGATTAAGCACCTTTTATGTAACTTAGGTGTGACCATCGACTGAGCTACGGTCTACGATGGAGCGGCATTTAGCGACCTTGGGAGCAGATTGGTGGATAGGGCGTCGGTACTTGAGTGAGGTGCTTTTAGTTGCCAGGTGGGCTTCCATGTGGACCTTCTGCACTTCGAAGATGGACCATAGCAGCCACTGCTTCCGATGTGGTCCCAAAAGGGGGTTAGCAGGAATGCAAATTAACCGACAGTCCCAGCTAGTACATATCAACCAATTATGTCCACCATCTGCCGCCTGTTATCGTTGCCGGTATTATAAAGACGACGATAACAACTGTATCCTAGAAACAGCTCACCGCCCCATTCATTTTGAAGCTGTTATTATATCGGAGTCGCAGTTAATTCACAGGCCGGGATCTCCCGTAGCCGAATTTGAGTGGTCGTTTCCACGAATTACACGTATCGTGTGGACCTATTTTAACTGCGTCAACCTTTTGTGTAGTTGGTGCAAGTCTCGATATGTGCCACCTTGGGGATCACACAGGGGAGTCATCAACAAGCAGGCCCTACACTTGCTCGCTTTACAGTACTTCGTCCGGTAGCTGGTAGCCATAAAGGCCCCGGGGCCCAGTGTCGTGCGAACCTAGGTTGCGCCGCGGTGGCTATTCATCCGCCCGTACGGCGATACGAACGCCGCACGTTTTCTAACGCCACCGCCAGTGCGAACTGCCGCGCACTCCGAGCACCGCGCCTGTTGTGTTTCTCGACCGGGCGTACCCCCAAGCACCTGCGCGCATACCGAGCCAACAGTTACGACCGCTGCGGCTCGCGAAGCACTTCGCGCGCCGCTACACACGCTCAATGTAGCTATTGGATCCCCACCCCATTAATTTCGAAACTGTTGTTATATTGCAGTCGCAGCTAATCCACAGGCCGGAATCGCCCGTATGCTAACCGAATGGCCGTGTCGTTAGCAGTGGAGAAGATGCCCAATCCGGATATCCACTTTAGGGACAACGCTGGAGAAGGAGAGTGGGGTAATCTGGGTTACCTACTCACTACCAGCGGAGAAGAATATGAAGATAGCTTAAGGGGGTTGCCAGCAGACACCAATACTCAGGATAGAGCAGGAACTCCGCACCCTAGAACACGAGCCGGAATACGTGCACTACATAAGGGGGCGCCAGGGAAAACCCTGCAGCGTTTTCCACGTCGTGTTACGGCGCACAAAGGATGTGCGCCACATATTTCACACCACCGTTTTTGTGTACATGCGGGATGTTAAAATTGAGGCATAGGGCAAAATGTGGGCCCGCTCGGTGCCACAAGAGCCAGAAATTCAGGCTCTTGTTGCACCATTGCCACTGTCCGCTCGCTGTGTCCGATGCGGAGAGTGACATGCTGCAACACACACGCCCAAGGGAAGAGCCAGTCGCCTGCGCTAACTGCGGCACTGACTGTCGTCAACGAGGCCAACTCGACCTGCCGCCAGCAAACTGAGGACCGCGCGAAGGTACTCGCTGAATACCTGTAGCGATAAATTATTTGATAGTATGCTAAATTACTTTTGTATGGACCTCTTCGAATAAAAGCCTCCTCCAAGGCACTTCAGCCTCTCTAGCCAAGTTACAACCGTTTCGTTTCGATTCTCTTTTCGTTGATCGCCTCGAGTCGGCCACGCCTCCGATTCCTTTGTTCTGACGCCATCTCAACGCTCAGTCACGTGGTCAGAACAAAGGAATAGGAGGCGTGGCCGACTCGAGGCGATCAACGAAAAGAGAATCGAAACGATACGGTTGTAACTTGGCTAGGAGGGCTCCTTATCTTTGACGGTCACTATCCCTTCCTGTTATTGTCACTATCTCATCTGCCCGTCTCACCTGGAAAAAATATTGGGCCCAATTATAATTACCGATTTCAACCAAAAAAATCGTAATGGATACCGCTAATGCTACCGTCTCTAACCTATGGGTGTCACACCTGGACGTTTGACTATATTCGTCAAACCAGAATTAAAATCTAGACCACTCAAAGACGAATGGAAAAAGTTTAATGGGTTTACGATTTGCTGAAGCTCTCGTGCAAGTTGTGCGCGCGGTCGGCGTCGCGTGGCGGATGCAAGTTTTACTACCATTCGATCATTACTTGCGTTTTAACTCTATGACGCCAGTATGCATTTACTACTTCTTTAGTGAAAGGTTGACTTCTTACATTCAAGACTCGCCGTCCTAGGCATACTCTCGTCACCGCCGACGACGCCATAACCCTGCTTCAAGAGAGCCGTAAGGAAACCAGTACAGTTCGCAAACATTACAGACCGTCCTTCCGTCCTCGCCGCCGAGGCCCGCCGCGACAATCCCGTCAACGTCCGCCCTTCCCTTGCTCGAGCCAGCCCGCGCCGCTGAGCCGTAGTTTAAAATTCCCAGATAATAATAATAATATTTTTGATCGATTCAGCTCGTCCCTTGCTGCCCTCCCCCAGCGACGCCCTAAGCCGAGGCCCGTACCCCACAGGGGGGTGCCCATTTTTTAATTTCAGTCACGCCACTCTCTACCCTGAGCAGGATCGTTGTATAATCATATTTTAGTAATAGTCTGTGAGTTTTAGTCATTATATTTATTGTTTAGAATTTTCCATTTAATATATTGCTTTATTTTATAAATTGTATGTTTTTATTATTTGCTGTTCAATAATATGTTAATATTTATATATATGTTTTAGTTGGTAAAGGTTGTGTTTTTATAGTGTTTATATTTATGTTCACCAGGGTGTGCCCTTAGCGTGGAGTCGCTTAATAAGTTAGTTAAATAAGCCCTGGCTGGAGGCTTTGGTAGGCTTTGGTAGGCAAGTCCGGTTAAGCAGCCGTCAACCTCCTAGGTTGTCCTGCGAGAGGTCACATACCAAAAAATTTAAAATATAATAACAGCTTCAAAATTATCTTAAAGCCGCGCTTTCAAAGTTATTTTTGTTCAATCGTCCTGTGGATTAACTGCAAATCCAATATAATAACAGTTTTAGAATGCTCTTACAGCTGCCACGCTTTTGTTGTGCCTCTGGCATCTAAGGCGCGTGTTCTTGACTTCCACGTAATGGTGTGAAGAATGACGGTGTCGCTGTTAGAGAGAACGCAGTCAAGCTCTAATGGCATCTAGGGGACAATCTCCACATCGGCCATGACAAACTACTTCATGCAGGCGTTGATTAAGCAGGTACAATATATCCGAGGACAGTATTATGTACATAGTTTCATATTCTATTGTCATATTTTGTTTGCTTAGTTTTTAGTATTAAACTAACATAGTTTTTCACAGCTTCAGAATGCTCTTGCTCTGGGGTGGACCTCACTCTCCATGGTAAACCGGGCGTAGCCGTGCTGACCGAACTCGAATAGATGTAAAGAAAGAAATAAAAAGAGTTTATTCACGTCAAACATGGCGCATTCCTTAAAAATAAAAACAAATAACAACAACCATAATGTTCACATTCAAGCTACACACACACAACATGAGAAAGTCATGGTTTAGAACTAGACTTCAAAGTGAAACGCGTCTTTTAGGGCTGTTACAGTTTTGTAGTGCCTCTGGGATGTACGCTTGTGCGTCTTCTAGAATTCCACGTAATGATTGAAGTTTAACATTATTCAAGCAAAACACATCGCCTTTAGCATGTGATAACAGCTACAGAATGCTTTTAGGGTTGCCACGCTTTTGTAGTGCATCTGACATCTTAGGCGCGTGTTCTTTACCTACACGCATTGATGTCCAGTCGCAATGAAGAATCACTTCATGCAGGCGTTGATTAAGCAGGACTGGTTCAATATATCCGAGGACAATATATTGTACTTACATAGTTTCATTTTCTATTGTCATATTTTATTTGCTTAGTTTTTAGTAATAAACATAGTATTTCACAGCTTCAGAATGCTTTTGCTTTGGGGTGGACTTCTCTCTATGGCGAACTGATGAAATGATGCCAGTATGCAGTTACTACTTCTTTAGTGAAAGGTTGACATCTAACATTATAAAATAATACCATAATTATGTATGAAGGGATTGATGAGGGTAAGGTTGCTGGTGCTGGTTACACTACCGTGTCTAACCAGAAATAAAATTCAGACCACACAAAGACGAATGGAAAGAAGTTTTATGGGTTGAAGGCTCAAAGATAAGGTGAAGAATGTGGACATCCGTGAGGAAACAAACGTTACACACACTTTAACTTTTTAATTACATAGAAAGTGGAAATGGGCAGGTCACCTTGGGACCTAACTCACGTCGAACTCAATGATTCGACTTATGCATGCGCGCTTTTTTGACGAAGACTCAACGAGTTCGCGTTTCTGCTGAGGGGTTAATAAAAAAGTAAAAATCAATCGATCAAAATCGTCAGCAGACGGCGTGGCTAAAGTGGCATTGTGTGGGCAATGTGGGCCCACACAGCGCCACAGTTGTCTTACGAATGCTCGAATAGCTGGAAAAATTTTACTACCATTCGACCATTACTCGCGCTTTAACTCTACGATGCCAGTAAGGAGTACTTCGTACTATTAGTACTTCTTTAGTGAAAATAGGTTGATATGTAACATTATAAAATAATACCATATGTATGAATGAAGGGATGGATGAGGGAAAGACGCTGAATTTTTCGAAATAAACGCCCAGCTTAAACGAGCAGGAAAAATGGTAATGAATACGGCTACACTACCGTATCTAACCTACGGGTGTCAAACCTGGTCGCTTGACTCAAATACCAAGAAATAAAATTCAGACCACTCAAAGATGAATGGAAAGAAGTTTTATGGGTTTAAGGCTCAAAGATAAGGTGAAGAATGTGGACATCTGTGAGGAAACAGACGTTACACACGCTTTAACTTTTTCACTACAATGAAAATGGAAATGGGCAGGTCACGTGGCTAGATACAAAGACAACCGATGGACGAGAAGGTCAATAGAATGGCGTGGACCACAAGGAGACATTAAGGCTCAGTAATATAATAACAGCTTCAAAATGCTTATAAGGCTACTGAGCTTTTGTAGCGCCTTTAGGATGTTCGCCCAACTGCGTGTTCTTGATTACCACGTAGTCATTCAAAATTATTCAAGCGTCCAGTGGATCAACTGCGAATCCAATATAATAACAGCTTCAGAATGCTTTTAGGGCTGCCGCGCTTTTGTAGTGGCTCTGGTATGTTCACTCAAGCAAGTGTTCTTGACTTCCACGTAATGATTCAAAATTATTCAAGCGGTCCATGGATCAACTGCATTTTAAATATAATTTGTTAATACAGTTTCTGAATACTTTACGGCTGCCACGCTTCTTGATGTGCCTCTTTCATGTTCACTCAGACGTGTTCTTGACTACCACGTAATGATGAGAAGACGGCGATGCTGTTAGAGAGAACGTGGCCAAAGTTCTGCTTGCATTCTGAGGATGTTATCGGACACATTTAATTCTCCCAAGATGAATCACTTCATGCAGGTGTTAAAAAATTACAGAGGACTCCGTTAGCTTGCAGAAACAATGCAAACACAAAATATTACTGAGACAGTGGCGTTGCGTGGGCAATGAGGGCCCATGCTGCGCCACCGATACTTCAAATTAACTTGACATTGTCCTCCCCAAAGAACCAGCTGCTGCACCTGCTGTGGCAGGAGCTGACTGCCTTCTGTTTTTAAATCACAATTACCGATTACAACAACAAAAAAATTGTTATAAATATGGCTTTACTACCGAGTCAAATCTACGGGTGTAAACCTAGAAGTTTGACTCTAAAACCAGAAATAAAATCCAGACAGCTCAAAGACCAAACGAAACGGGGAAATCCGTGAGAAAACAAACGTTACACACGCTTTAACTTTTTCACTACAAAGAAAGTAGAAATGGTCAGGTCACGTGGCTAGATACAAAGACAAGCGACGGATGCGGAGATCGATAGAATGGCCTGGACCGCAAGGTCAGAACAAGAACAGTCAGAAAAGCCTAGATAATAACAACTTCAAAATGCTTTACAGCTACCGCACTTTTGTGGATTCGCTCCGTTGCCAGTCAGTAGCAGTCGCGCCTTCATTCCGTACGGACCACTCTTATTTTAACCGGCTAACCCTTTGTGTTGTCGTAGGTGCTGGTCTCGGCTAGCACTTGCGGGAGCACACAGGGGAGGCCACCCCGTTGCTACTCGGTGTGCTAACAACACACACCGTAGCGGTCGCGGAGGCAACGAGCCAAAGTTTTTATTCTTAAGTGTTTTTAATCCTCTTAAAATTCTCTTTTAATGTGAACGTTAATCTTTAACTTTTGTTTTAACTGTGCGTCATCATGCCGCCCAAGAAGCCGGTATCTCGGAGTTCGTTTGTTCGGATCGACCGATGGGGGACCGGACGCTGTCGCTCCCATTTATTGGGGGTTCGACGCCCGGTGGCCCACCTGCCACCAAGACGAAGAGGGAAGCGGCCGCTGGCGGCCCGCCGGCGCCGCCGACGACTGCGCGCGTTTCGTCGCTAGCGTCGTCGAGCCGACAACCGGCCGTCCCGGTTGGTTCGTCGTTCATCATTCCGCCCCGTGCCCATTCAGGCCCAGGGGCCATTAGTGCAACCTAGCCGCCACCAAACGGTACGTTCGCCCACCCCTACCACCGTGCGCTCCGCTGCGCCGGGGGAGCATGTCGTCACGCATAGTGCTGTGCCCGCGCGAGCCGCTGTGCCCTCCGTGTCGGCTGTGCGCTCCGCAGCGCCTACCATCAGAGCCCCACCTGTGCCCACCACCAGTGCGACGCTGTCCAGTGCCGGAAGGCCAGCGTCGACCCAAGTCAACACCCCACCTCCGGACCGCCCTGGTCAGCGCGGCCTGGAGAAGAAAACAAGGAAGCAGCTCGGCCCAGCACGCCGCACCGCTTCGCCGGCTACCCGCCGCATGCTGGCGGGCTCGGCCGCTGCGGCGGAAAGGTCAGTTCCGCCACTATTTTCCCCGCCTCCACCAAAGGGCTCCGCCCAGGACTCCCCCGTCGCCAGGTCCGCGTGTTCCTCCCGTCAAGAGTCGGACATGTCGGCTTCGTCGGGGGCCTCCTCTCAGGCCGGCCGCCGACACGTGTCGTTCGACACGCTCACGCGACGCGGCTCACCGGACGAGGGCCCCCCACCCCAACTATTGGAGACCCCGAGCTTCGGGTACGAATTTACCCTTGAGGCCCGACCACAACGGAGGCCCCGCAGCTCGGACGACGAGGCCGCTGAAGAGGCGAAGCGTCCATGTACGGACCCCCCCCTACCTCAACGTGCCCCACGCAGGCGTGAAGGTGTGGGGTCCCCTACGTTCGCCGAAGCGGTGCGCTCGCCGCCGGCCTCTCCTTTGCCGTCCACCTCGATGGGCCAGGGGGGCAACCCGAACCCATCGAACACAGGGGCCCCCCCTTCTGCGGGGGCCCCCACCCCTTCCGCGTCAGGAAATGCTCCTGCCGCTAAAAAGAAGTCCTCCCGCTACCCTCAGCTGATAGTGGAGAAGCTGCCAGGTTGGGCCGCCCACTTTAGGGCGGTGAGAGACCTGCTGGGCTCCCCGCCGAATGCTCGCCCGTATCAGGGTGGCATTCGGTTCTTGCCCGAAAGTGAGGGCGAGTATAGGGTGGTCCAGCGGTATCTCACCGACCTGGAAAGGGAAAGCGGCATCTCATGGTTTGCCTATTCGCTCCCAGCGGAGCGGAACTTCAAGGTGGCCATTCGAGGACTCCCTGCCGACACTGACCCGGCAGAGATCGAGGAGGAACTATGCCGGCTGGGATATGAGCCAGAGTTCGTGCGAAACATCAAGGCGCGCGAAGGACGACCTGGCTGCATATTCCACGCCGTGCTAAAGAGGACGCCCGACGTAAGAAGAATCTACGACTCCACGCAACTACTTCTAATGCGTGGTGTCCGTGTCGAGGCGTGGAGGGGCAAAAAAGGGCCCGCCCAGTGCCACAGGTGCCAAAAGTTCCGGCACAGCTCCCACCTGTGCCACCGCCCGCTCGCATGCGTGCGTTGCGGCGAAAACCACGCCGCCAGGGACTGCCCACGCCCGAGGACAGAACCGGCCACCCAGTGCGACCACCTGGCGTGCCACTTGGAGTGGCACGCCGGGTGTTCGTCCATCCCGTGTTCCTCAACGAGCTGAGGAACAAGCGAGCGGGTACTGTCGCCATCTCCCGGCAGCAGCGCCAGCGCAATACTGCCATAGAAGGGCCTGTAAATGCCGAGGAGAAGGAGGCGCCCAGTGCGTCCCTGATGGCGGCAGCCAACGGGCCCTCAGTCAGAGGCCAAGAAGTCCCCTCCGGGTGGCGGAGGATGACCAAGAGGGGGGGGAAGAAGAAGGGGAAGAAGCCCCCACCCCCTCCCTCTGTCACCGAAGCGGCGACCGCCCCGGCCCCCTCTGGGGCAGGGGCCCCCTCAAGAGCAGCACCTGCTGCTGCCGACAAGGGGAAGAGGGAGCAGCACACCGAGGCGAGCCGCGCCGCCCCCAAAGCGGCCGCACACGCAAGTGCTGCCCCTATTCGGCAGCAGCAGCGAGGCAGAAGCCCTCCGAGTCAACTCATCTCGGAGGAGAGCACTCAGTTGCTGAGAGCCCGCCTCCCTCAGATCCTCCGCTACCTGATGGGGTTAGTCGGGAGGATGATGGGGTCGCGGGACCCAATAGGTGTGGTCCTCGGGGACCTACCTCAACTAATCGAGATCTTGACCGGTCACCGATGGCCAGGTCTCTGAGGATCATCCATTGGAATGCCCGCGGCCTCAAGAGTAAGGTCGTTCCTCAAGGAACAAAAAATAGACGTGGCGCTGATAAGCGAAACTCTCCTGGGGCCTGCCGACACAGTCAGGTTCCCGGGATATTTCATCTACAGGCAGGACCAGAAGTCGGCAGTCGGCATTACCTACCGTGGTCTGGCGGTACTAGTGCGGCGTAGAGTCGTCCACCAACCCTCACCTCCGACGCCCCTCAACTCCCTTTACGCGCTGGGTGTTCAGGTCCATCTCGCCGGCGAGGATCTTAACATCTTCGCGGCCTACATCCCGCCCGCAGCCCAATTTGACGTGGCAGAACTGCGGGCCCTCATGTTGCAGTCTTCGCGGCCGACTCTCCTGGCCGGCGACCTTAACTGCAAGCACCCAGCGTGGAATTCCAACCGTGCGAATTCCGGGGGTAATCGACTCTTCGCAGACGCACAGGCTCATGGGTACGTGGTGTCTGGTCCGGAAACTCCGACGCATTATCCGGATAACTACCAGCATGCGCCGGATGTACTAGACATCACCGTGCACGTGGGCCTGAACTGCCAGATCACTCAGCAAGTCCTAGACGACGAGATGCTGTCGGACCACCAACCTGTCCTCGTCGTCCTAGCAGACACCCGACTCTCGCCCCCAGCGCCACGTCGTAAAACGGACTGGACAAAGTTCCAGGAAGTGATGGAGACCACCACGCCAGCTTGGCCTGTCGTCTCTTCCGTGGACGTTTACAGACTGGCGGAGGAAGTCACCGTTTGCATCCAACGCGCCCATGACGAGGCGACTACCACTATTTCGCAGCCGCAGGGGAAAGTATTCAAGGCCCCTGCCGAAGCACCTGCAGGAGTTGGTCGCCGAGACTAGACGCCTTCGCAAACGGTGGCAACAAACAAGATGTCCTGTGCAGAAGGCACATTTAAACCGCCACGCGGAGAGAGTCAGAGCCAAGCTCCAAGCGTTCAACGCCGAGAGCTGGGACGATCACGTCGCGTCCACAGAGGGAGACTGGCCGGCAATCCATAGGCTTTGCCGGCAGTTAACGAAGACCCCAGCTCCGGTGCGTCCGCTCTTGCACAGCGACGGGGCCCCAAGATACTCCGCAGCAGACCGTGCGGAGATCTTTGCCGAGTGCCTGGAGCGTCAATTCCAGCCGAACCCGACTGTTGACCAAGACCATGTCGCAGCAGTCGAGAGGCACCTTGGAAAGTACTTCGCCTCGCCGATAGCTCCCGAGGAAGACCCTATTTTCTTCTCGCCTAACGCAGTCAGACGCGCCATCCTGTCCACGAAGCTGAGGAAGGCCCCTGGGGCGGACGGCATCACCAACACAGCGCTGCGCCACCTGCCGTACCGTTCGGTAGTGGCACTGGCGCGCCTGTTTACGGGGGTGCTGCGCACGGGGGTTTTTCCTGGGTGCTGTAAGGAAGGGCGCGTCATAATGCTGCCGAAGGCGAATAAGGACGTGCTGAAGCCGGAGAGCTATCGGCCGATCACTTTGCTGCCCACCATGTCCAAGGTGTTTGAAAAACTCCTGCTGCGGCACTTAACGCCACACCTGACTCCACGTCCGGAACAGTTCGGGTTCCGCTCGGAACACAGCACGACGCTCCAGCTGTCGAGGGTACTGCACCTTCTCACCGCCTCGCTGAACAAGAAGGAGCGAGTGCAGTGCAATCCACGCTCGAGTACGGATGTGTTTCCACTGTGCACGTTACGAATTTTATTCGCGTGTTACGCAGCAATAGTCGCTGCCCGATAACACTATGAGTTCTAAAAAACTCATAGTCAATGAATTGCTGGCTTTCCTAGTCCATGCTATTGACTACATGGACGATGTGAGCATCCTGCAGATATGCCGGTCCAATTTCAAGGAGGACGAGATCAGCAGTGGAAAACTGTTACTGTTTCAGTCCCTTGGAAAACAAGACGAGATGCCGTCACGCCGCAGAGATGGAACTGGAAAGAGTCTTCAGGATATCATCGATATGTTGAAGAAGACTGACCGACGGACGCAACCGCCCACTCCTCCAACACCTCGCCCTTAGGATCGGTGACTGGGGATCCCCACGCTGCAGATTTGGCGTTGAGATCCCCGAGCAACAGCACCGGGTGAGGGTGGGACCGGCCCACGACGGCACCCAGGTCGACAAGGAACCTCTCGAAGTCGGCGAGACTCTTGTTGGGCGAGAAATATGCCCCAATGATAGCGATTCCCCCCACGAGAGCAGCCACCCAGCCGCGTCCTCGAGAGGGACTGCCAAGAGTCCCGCCAATGATGGCCACCAAACCGTCCAGGTCCCCTGCCCAGTTATCGCGGGGGGGTACAAAATACGGCTCAGCGGCCACAGCCACGTTGATCGACCACTCCGCCATGCTCTGGAGCAAAAGATCCTGAGCTCTGGAGGAGTGGTTGATCAGTTGACGGACTGACTGTCGGACGACGTGCCAGATTTCGTGGCGAAGGAGCTGAGTAAGCTGCCCCCCGTCACGTTCGATCACGTCGACGTCACACGGCTGCTAAAGGACATCACTACATTGAAAGCGGAGATGACCAGAATGCAGTCCAGAATGGAGGTATCAGAAAAGTCCAATGCTGAGCTGCGTACGGAATTAGCATTATTGCGCAACGTTGGTTCAGTAAGTGGGTCACCTGAGGCCTCAAAGGTGAACACACGTCGAGTGGCGCAAAATGCATCAGTCGGCAGTTTTGAATCGACGAACCCAAGTGCGTCACCAGCTGCCGAAAATGCTGATCAAGCGCCGCCAGCCGTCGCCGTCGCCCGCGCCTCTACACCGGCTGCGGAAACGTCACATGTAGGTACGTTGACCCCTAAACGTGCCTACGCTGCTATTGTCACCGTCGGCAAATCAGGTGCGTCGCAACCAAAGCGACAAACGAAAATAGGGGAAAAGCAGAAAACGGGTACTCAACCCACCCTGTCTGCGGTCCAGAGCACCTTGCCAAAAACAGGCCAAGTGGATGAAGAGGGTTTCACAAGAGTAGAAAAGAAGAAGAAGAAGCCCTGTTCCCGTAACCAGTGCGGTACCGCTCCGAGTGGTCCGAACATGCTGCTACGTCCTGCTGTGCCTACGACGCAGCTATACATTTCGCGCCTGCATCACTACACGAAGGTTGAGGAAGTCGTGGAGTATTTGAAGGTGAAGACCAACTGGACTCTGAGGGTCGTAAGGTTGGAAGCGCGCCACGACGTCAACTTCAAGTCGTTCGTGGTACGAGTTCCAACCCAACAGCTACAGACCTTCTTGAAAGAGGACTTCTGGCCGAAAGGTGTCGTATACCGACGTTTCCGAGGACGGTTATGCGATACCACGCAGCGCAACACGACGCCGTTGCCGGTGTTTAATAATAGTTAAATAAGTTCTGTTTTTATAATATGTATTAGTTTATTATTATTTAAGATTATTGTATGTATTTTGTCTATGGGCCTCTGATGCCTGAAAATAAAATGATTATTATTATTATTATTATTATTAAAACTCGCCTCCGAGCGCAACAAAACCTCTCGCTCCGGACCATCACGAACGCCCCCCCGCTGGTGAGGAACGACGTCATACAGCGGCACCTCGAGATGGAGAGCCTGGACCAATTTTGTGTCCGCCTGGCGTCCCATATGTTCTCGCGTGCCGACGCTTCTGCTTGGCAGCATGTCAAGCACATAGCGCCCTGGCACGCGCGTCCTCCTGACGCGAGGCGCTTCCCGCGTGACCTCCTACCGGACGTGTCCAACCCACCGGACTTGACGCCTGAGTGAGCCGCTTTCACCTACACGCGACTCACTCACACGAAATAGACTCCTCAACATCACACGGCATGACGTGCACCAGCCCTCATACAGTCACGACTCTACATACATATTACCCACGCAGCGGACGCGTAGCGCGGTTGCGCGTTTGCATGCCCACATGAGCGGTGTAATACACAATTTCCAATACCGCTCATACTCTCACTACGTCCCCTGAGCCTGAAGCGTGACCGGCTCGATCTGGAAGCGTAACAGGCGGGGGTCTACATCCTCAGTAGGGAGCGCCCCCAAAGCCGGCATTCTCGTCGCTGGTCGTCTCTCGCTGGGCTTCCTCCGGGTAACCGGGGGTTCCACCCGGCGGGGTCTGACCGCCGAGATGTCGTGAAAAACGGCACTGCAGGAGCAGTGCCGAGGCGCTCCTACTGAACACAATGCAGTTACTCTTAGGCAAGCTGCGTATGCGCGCCTGCCTCGAGGTTGCCGCCTACAAGGCACCCCAACGCAAGTCCCGTATTTACGGGGCCCTACCCTGCCACCGCGGGACAAAGGCTCTGCCTGTACCCCGCCGCCGCGCCCCCTTGCGGGGACGCAGCGACTTCCACGGAGAGTGCGCCGGGCCTGCTCTTAGGCAAGCTGCGCATGCGCGTCTGCCTCGAGGTCGCCGCCTATAAGGCGCCCTCAACGCAGGTCCCGTATTCACGGGGCCCTAACTCGACACTGCGGGACAAAGGGTCAGCCTATACCCCGCCGCCGCGCCCCCTTGTGGGGACGCAACGATTTCCACGGAACACTTTTGTAGTACCTCTGGGATGTTCGCTCAGGCGAGTGTTCTTGACTTCTACGTAACGATTCAACATTATTCAAGCGGCCCATGATGGATCGATAACTGTTGAGGAGCATAACGATCTCCTAAGGTTTTTATGTAATACTAGCTTTTGCAGGCAGTTTCATCCGTATTTTGAATATATAAATTTAGCATACGTAGAGTTTTAGATTATGCTTAGAAATTAATATTGTAACGCGTCATGCAGCTTTGTAACGTCATGAACAATTGCAATAGAATAACCGTAAATATAGTATTTTTGAATAATATAAGCTGTTGAGGAGCACTACGAACTCCTAGGGTTTAATGTAACACTAGTATTTTCAAGGCAGTGGAGGATAGACTTTTCCGTGACGGGAAACAGTCGATAAACGTTGTGCCCCTTAAAGGAAAAGCCACAATTTCGATCGAGAACGAAGTCAAGGGGGTGTTGCCCCGATACACCCGCCGAACCCCATCAGGGCTAGGCAGTAAATTGGAGTCGGGAGCTAGGCTTTGGCCTTGGGGGATCTCCTAGTCAAACCTAATACTCCGAGTTCTCTTTCAGCGACACACTGACACACCTAGTGTCGGTTGGGGTGTCTATCCCTTCGCACCAGACCCTGGTAGGGCCCGATCGCACAATAAGATTGGCGATCGGCTACAAGCTTAGGGCACACCAGTAGGTACTCACCTCCCAGTCTGCACAACCCTTACTGGGAGGGTCACACACCCCTGGGCCCGTCCACCCGGGGACGTAGGGACAGTTGGAGCTTTTCCGTGAGTTTCTTAAAAACTCATGTAACCCCTACCTAGGTCCCCCAACCATGACGGACGCGCTTATTCTGGCGTTCGTCAGAGATGTCCTTTTTAAGGACGCGCGAAAAAAAATCGCTGCGATTAAAACCCGCCCCCTCCCGTCCCGACGAGCGTCACTGACTTCAGTGACGTATTGTCGCCCCTTCCGGCCAACATAGATTCCGGTCTGTCCCCGCCGACCTCTTGTCCCCGCCCTCCTCCGAGGATCTCTTCTATGCCTCCATTGTTGGTAGCCCACTTCGCCGTAAGGCCGCACAGGCCAACAATGCGAAGAAGACCGTAGTGTCTATTCCCGCCCCCACTACCCAGCCCACCCCTGTTACCCAGCCCGCCCCTGTTTCGCAGGCTAGCTGCCCCCCACCGCTTGTGTCACTCAGCTGAAGAAGCAGCGTCCCCCTCCACCCCTGTGCCAGGACAAGGCGAAGTGGACAGACGTGTCCAAAATGTGTAGTGATCGCAAGATCAACTACTGAAACGCCCGCTCCTGCCAACAAGGCATTAAAGTACAGGTCCCGACGTCAAACGACTATCGGGAACTGAAGCCCTTCGTGAAAGAAATATCTTCTTTCACTCGTACTCCCTTCCCGAAAAGTCGCCAACCCGAATGGTTATAAGACGTGTCCCCAAGGAGATCGCCACAGTGGACATCAAGTCCGACCTCTTGGCGCAAAATGTCCTCGTGTCCGCTGTCCACCGCCTTCATAAGGCGAGAGGTAGAGAGCAGTACGACATGGTCCTCCTTGTCGTCTGCGACCCCACTGAGGGGCATCACCTCATTTTTTAAATTAAATTAGTGTATTCCCTTTCCGGCATCTCTATTAAGAAGCCTTTCAGACCTACAATAGTTGGCCAGTGTCACCGCTGCCAACTGTACGGCCACTCGCAGCGTAATTGCTACGCAACACCCAGATGCGTCAAGTGTCTTGGCGAGCATGGCACCACCGACTGCCCCCGTCCCAAAGATCACACACTGCACAGAGCCACCCAGCCGTGTACTGTGCGGCCAAGCCGGGCACCCGGCTAATTACCGTAGCTGCCCCAAAGCCCCCAAAATCTCTCCCAAGCTGGTAAAAATTGCTGCCGCTCGCCAACAGAGAGAAGCCCCATCTGGGAAAGTCCCCTCTTCCCAGCTCCCCGAACGTCTCGCACCCTAGAGACCATCCCCGTGGAATCAGCTGAACCACCAAAAAGCCTTCCTAGCTTTGGCGGTCTCCCAGCCCATCCCAGCACTGATGGCCAAGCCCATATCAGCGCCAACCCCCACTTCTGTGGCCCATCGTAGCCGCAAAAACTCCCCAGATCGTACCTCATCACCCAGTTACAATCCCACCCAGAACCAACCCCGTTGGCTAGATTATCCTGGACAACTATATCATCTTCATGACTCAGGACGCTAGTTTAACTACCATTCGACCATTACTTGCGCTTTAACTCTACGATGCCAGTGAGCAGTTATTACTTCTTTAGTGTAAATAGGTTGACATGTAACATTATAAAATAATACCATAATTATGTATGAAGGGATGGATGAGGGTAAGGGTGCTGAGTTTTTCGAAATAAACGCCCAGCTTAAACGAGCAGGAAAAATAGTAATGAATACTGAAAGCCTTATGACACTACTGTGCTCATGTACATGCGGGTTGTCAAAACCGAAGCATGGCGGAGGAAACGTAGGTCCTCTCAATGCCACCGGTGCCAGAAATTCAGCCACTCGTTGCAGCTTGTGTCCGATGCAGAGAGCAAGAAAGAGTCAGCCACCTGCGCGAACTGTGGTGGCGAGCACTCGACGTGCCATGTTAAATGCCTCTAGATTGAGAAAATACGCATTAAATCCGACCTAACTCACGACGAACTCAATGAGTCGACTTACGCATGCGCGCTTTTTTGTCGAAGACTCAATGAGTTCGCTTTTCTGCTGAGGGGTTAATAAAAAAGTAAAAATCAATCGATCAAAATCGTCAGCAGACGTCGTGGCTATAGTGGCATTGTATGGGCAATGTGGGCCCACGCAGCGCCACAGTAGTCTGACGAATGCTCGAATAGCTGGAAAAAATTTACCATCATTCGACTATTACTTGCGCTTTAACTCTACGGTGCCAGTAAGGAGTTATTACTTCATTAGTGAAAATAGGTTGATATGTAACATTAACATTTTTTAGCGCCTTTAGGATGTTCGCCCAACTGCGTGTTCTTGATTACCACGTAGTCATTCAAAATTATTCAAGCGTCCAGTGAATCAACTGCGAATCCAATATAATAACAGCTTCAGAATGCTTTTAGGGCTTTTTTTATAGCTGGGAAAATCATCCAATGACATCCCCCGCTCTTGGGCGGAGCGACAGATAGTATCAGACTTTTACTGACTAAAAACGCGCTCCTGTTCCTTCGTTGCCCTTCGTGCCAGGGCCGAGTCTTCCTTTCAGAATCAGACCCTTGGCCCCAGTAGGCTTCGACCCTGCTGGGCCGACGACTCGGGCTCGGTCTGGATGGTTACGGGACGGTCGGACGTCGAGCTACCCATTGCTCGCCGTCTGCAAGCCCGCGCCTACGGTGGCCGGAAATCGGGATCGAGATCCCGGCGGCTGAGGCGTGAGGGCCGCGCCCGCACGTGTGGACGCCTCCTTTGCTAGCATTACTGCTTCGCAGAAGGAGGCAACCGCCTGCCACTCCTCCTCGCTTCGGACCATGGCCTGTACCAAGGCCCGGCGCGAGAGATCGTTGCCACCGATCTCCCGGGTGTCAAACCTGGTCGCTTGACTCAAATATCAGGAAATAAAATCCAGACCTCTCAAAGATTAATGGACCTGCTGCTGCAGGAGCTGGCTACCTTCGAAGGACAGCGTCCGATTTTTAAAATAAAATCGGTTTGCTCCTTAGCTGGCATCTCAATTGAGAAGCTATTCAGACCCATTTTAGTTGGCCAGTGACACCGCTGCCAACTATATGGACATTCGCAGCGTAAGATAACCTACTGCTTTTTACCCGACTGCGCGACGCAAGAAGGGTGCAGTTACTACTTCTTTAGTGAAAGGTTGACATCTAACATTATAAAATAATACCATAATTATGTATGAAGGGATTGATGAGGGTAAGGTTGCTGGTGCTGGTTACACTACCGTGTCTAACCAGAAATAAAATTCAGACCACACAAAGACGAATGGAAAGAAGTTTTATGAGTGTAAGCTGTTGATCCCCGCATTAACGCCGGCGTTCACGCACCATTGTCTTACTATTGTGTCTCTAATTACGCACTCAAAAGGTTAAGGCTCAAAGATAAGGTGAAGAATGTGGACATCCGTGAGGAAACAGACGTTACACACGTTTTAACTTTTTCACTACAAAGAAAGTGGAAACGGGCAGGTCACGTGGCTAGATACAAAGACAACCGATGGACGAGAAGGTCAATACATTGGCGTGGACCACAAGGAGACATTAAGGCTAAGCAATATAATAACAGCTTCAAAATGCTTATCAGGCTACTGAGCTTTTGTAGCGCCTTTAGGATGTTCGCCCAACTGCGTGTTCTTGACTACCACGTAGTCATTCAAAATTTTTCAAGCGAAGACCCCACCGAAGGACAGCATCCGATTTTCAAAATAAAATCGGTTTGCTCCTTAGCTGGCATCTCAATAGAGAAGCTATTCAGACCCACTTTAGTTGGCCAGTGACACCGCTGCCAATCATATGGACATTCGCAGCGTAAGATAACCTACTGCTTTTTGTTCTATATTTTTAAATAAAACATTACTCGTTGCATTGTTCTTTTATTTAATTTGACCAAAGGGTACAACGTTCTAAACAACCTAAAAGCAGTCATTAGAACTACAAACGATAAAATCATTTTTTTATTATTAATAGGCTCGCGTACAAACCCAACCTAAGTAACCACCTAAGTAACAATCGATGAACAAAAAGGTCAATAGAATGGCGTGGACCGCAAGGACACATGATTGAGGCTAAGCAATATAATAACAGCTTCAAAATGCTTTTAGGGCTTTTTTTTGTAGCTGAGAAAATCATCCATGACATGTCACAAAAATGCCTACAGCTGCGTAACTTACTCCAAACTACAGTCTCTTAGAAGTGCAAATAAGCCGAAATGGAATAAACCTAAATGTAGACTTTTATTTGGCCGTAGAAGCTTTAGCTACATGGGACCATTTATCTACGGCAAGCTTAACAGTGATATGTGTCTATTACCTATGACCAGAAGTAGAATAAAAAAGGAGCTCTCAAGATTTTTTGTAATAAGGGATTATGAAGGCACGGAGAAGTTCCTAAAGTCCTGAGCAATACACATTACATTCACAACATAAATACACAAAGATTGATTTAGATCACAATACACTTTGCTTGTGTTTTTACTTTTCGGTATTCACTTGGTCTAAACTCAATTAGACTCACTCACTCATTACACTACACACATACACTACACAGCTACACACGTAATAATAATAATTAAAAAAAAAAACTTGTTTTATTATATTAAGATGATGTATCTTGACACAAATTTTGTTAATTATTGTCGCCTCCCTAATATCTACTACTTTTGTAAAACGAAGGAGACTAGTCTCCACAACACAGGGGATCCTAGTGTGGAGACTAGGGCCAAATAAATTTGTGAAACATTTTTCTGAATAAACATTATTATTATTATTTTTTTATATATTTTATTTATCTCAGGACCCTGAGGTCCTGGACCTTTGGGAGGCGTACAAGGAGCCGAAGCCAACTCGCAGAGGCCCTTTAGATAATTATAATGGAACATGATACCAACCGACGATTATCCCTGTACGCGCTATGCTAGTGCACCCAAGGACAA
The DNA here is from genome assembly GCA_905147345.3 of Mythimna impura. Lineage (NCBI taxonomy): Eukaryota > Metazoa > Arthropoda > Insecta > Lepidoptera > Noctuidae > Mythimna > Mythimna impura. The sequence continues at coordinate 14,598,027 of LR990365.1, read as the reverse complement.
CCCCCGGTTATTGAAAAACTGTTGTGACATATGGAGAACAAAGATAATAGGGCTATGGTTTTTGGAATCTTAAGTGGACTGGTAACATGGAACTATGTCAAGACTATGGCCCCTGCCTGAACAACGTTATTAATATGCATCGAAAAAAGGCAATTATTATTATTATTATTTTTTTTTATATTTTATTTATCTCAGGACCCTGAGGTCCTGGACCTTTGGGAGGCGTACGAGGAGCCGAAGCCAACTCGCAGAGGCCCTTTAGATAATTCTAAAGGAACATGATATCAACCGACAATTATCCCTGTACGCGCTATGCTAGTGCACCCAAGGACAACCCCCGGTTATTGAAAAACTGTTGCGACATATGGAGAACAAAGATAATAGGGCTATGGTTTTTGGAGTCTTAAGTGGACTGGTAACATGGAACTATGTCAAGACTATGGCCCCTGCCTGAACAACGTTATTAATATGCATCGAAAAAAGGCGCATTATTATTATTATTATTATATTATTACCCACTTTTGGGCGGAGCAGGAGATAGTATCAGACTTTTACCGACTAAAAACCCACTCCTGATCCTTCGTTGCCCTTCGTACCAGGGCCGAGTCTTCCTTTCAGAATCAGACCCTTGGCCCTAGTAGGCTTCGACCCTGCTGGGTCCCTACGGTTTGCTGACATCTCCCTGAGGCGCGCGTGGAACGTTACGCGCCGTCGACGACATGGGCTCGGTCTGGACGGTCGGACGGCGAGCTACCCATTGGCGTGAGGGCCGCGCCCTCGCACGTGCACGTGCGGCCGCCTCCTTTGCTGGCATTACTGCTTCGCAGAAGGAGGCGACAGCCTGCCACTCCTCCTCACTTCGGACCATGGCCTGTACCAAGGCCCGGCGCGAGAGATCGTTGCCACCGATCTCCCGGGTGTCAAACCTGGTCGCTTGACTCAAATACCAAGAAATAAAATCCAAACCTCTCAAAGATGAATGGAAAGAAGTTTTATGGGTTTAAGGCTCAAAGATAAGGTGAAGAATGTGGACATCCGTGAGGAAACAGACGTTACACACGCTTTAACTTTTTCACTACAAAGAAAGTGGAAACGGGCAGGTCACGTGGCTAGATACAAAGACAACCGATGGACGAGAAGGTCAATAGAATGACGTGGACCACAAGGAGACATTAAGGCTAAGCAATATAATAACAGCTTCAAAATGCTTATAAGGCTACTGAGCTTTTGTAGCGCCTTTAGGATGTTCGCCCAATCGCGTGTTCTTGACTACCACGTAGTCATTCAAAATTATTCAAGCGTCCTGTGGATCAACTGCGAATCCAATATAATAACAGCTTCAGAATGCTTTTAGGGCTGCCGCACTTTTGTAGTGGCTCTGGGATGTTCACTTAGGCGCGTGTTCTTGACTTTCACGTAATGATTATAGGTTCAAATTTATTCAAGCAGCCTATGGACCAAATACGGTGTCAATACAATAACAGTTTCAAAATACTTTTAAGGCTGCTACGTTTTTTAGTGCCTCTGGGATGTTCGCTCAAGTTGTGCGTCTTCTTGAATCCTAAGTGATGGTGTGAAGAATGACGGTGTCGCTGTTAGAGAGAACGCGGTCAAGCTCTAATGGCATCTTGGGGACAATCCCCACATAACACAACATAACATAGCTTCAGAATGCTTTAGCTTTGAGGTAGACCTCTATCTCTATGGTGAACCGGACATAGTCGTGCCGGCCGAACTCGTCTAGATATACATATACAAGCTACACACACACGCAACATGAAAAAGTCATGGTTTAGAACTAGACTTCAAAATCTAACGCGCCTTTTGCATATTCTATTGTCATATTTTATTTGCTTAATTTTTAGTACTAACATAGTATTTCACAGCTTCAGAATGCTTTTGCTTTGGGGTGGACCTCTCTCTCCATGGTGAACTGATGAAATGATACCAGTATGCAGTTACTACTTCTTTAGTGAAAGGTTACCATACTAACATTATAAAATAATACCATATTTATGAATGAAGGGACGTCTTTTCCTCATCCATATGAGGGAAAGACGCTGAATTTTTCGAAATAAACGCCCAGCTTAAACGAGCAGGAAAAATGGTAATGAATACGGCTACACTACCGTATCTAACCTACGGGTGTCAAACCTGGTCGCTTGACTCAAATACCAAGAAATAAAATCCAGAGCTCTCAAAGATGAATGCAATAAAATAACAGCTTCAAAATGCTTTTAGGGCTGCGATGCCTTCGTAGTGCATTTGGCAAGTTCGCTGAGACGCATTTTTATGACTACCACGTAATGATTATTACTTCAACTTTATTCACAAAATATTGACAGTTTCAAAATGCTCTTACAGCTGCCGCGCTTTTGTAATTGGGATGTTCGCTCAGGAGCGTGTTCTGGGTCCCATGTTATGATTATAATATTAGTTCAACATTATTCAAGCGGCCTGTGAATAAATATGACTGCAGTATAATAAGTTTCAGAATGCTTTTAAGGCTGCTGTGCTTTTATAGCGCCTTTAGGATGTTAGCCCAATCGCGTGTTCTTGACTTCCACGTAATTATTCAAAATAATTCAAGCGTTCTGTGGATCGACTGCGAATCCAATATAATAACAGCTTCGGAATTCTTTTAGGGCTGCCGTGCTTTTGTAGTAGCTCTGGGATATTCACTCAAGCGCGTGTTCTTGACTTCCACATAGGCATAATGTTTCAAAATTATTCAAGCGGTCCATGGATCAACTGCGTTTTAAATATAATTTGATAATACAGTTTCTGAATACTTTACGGCTGCTACCGACGCTTCTGATGTGCCTCTTTCATGTTCACTCAGACGTATATTCTTGACTATCACGTAATGATGAGAAGACGGCGATGCTGTTAGAGAGAACGCGGTCAAAGTTCTGCTGGCATTCTGAGGATGTTATCGGACACATTTAATTCTCCCACGATGAATCACTTCATGCAGGTGTTAAAAAATTACAGAGGACTCCGTTAGCTTGCAGAAACAATGCGAACACAAAAGATTACTGGGACAGTGGCGTTGCGTGGGCAATTAGGGCCCATGCTGCGCCACCGATACTTCAAATTGACTTGACATTGTCCTCCCCAAAGAACCAGCTGCTGCACCTGCTGTGGCAGGAGCTGACTGCCTTCTGTTTTTAAATCACATTTACCGATTCCAACCAAAAAAAATAGTTATGAATACGGCTTTACTACCGTGTTAAACCTACGGGTGTCAAACCTGGAAGTTTGACTCTAAAACCAGAAATAAAATCTAGACAGCTCAAAGACGAATGGAAAGAAGTTTTATGGGTTTAAAGCTAAAAGATAGGGTGATGATCGTGGACATCCGTGAGAAAACAAACGTTACACACCGCTTTAACTTTTTCACTACAAAGAAAGTGGAAATGGGCAGGTCACGTGGCTAGATACAAAGACAACCGATGGACGAGAAGATCAATAGAATGGCGTGGACCGCAAGGAGACCTTACCTATGTACATTTGTGCAATAAAATAACAGCTTCAAAATGCTTTTACAGCTACCGCACTTTTGTAGTACCTCCGAGATGTTTGCTCAGGCGCGTGTTCGACTTCCACGTAATGATTCCTTTCAACATTCCGTTCCGCAGAGTTCCGTTCTACATTATCCAAGCGGCCCATAGATCAACTGTGGCTGAAGTGTATTAGCCTTAAGTGAATCTACTTAGTATTACCCTTAACAAAACGGTGTCATATTAATGCTTAATATGTACTTTACTTAATGCGCATTATTGTAAGTCCATTGTATGTTTTAGTTAGATAATTCAATAAATCCTGTTTAGACCTACTGGTTGTCTGCTTTGCGAACCCCCAACATTACATGGCGACCCTGCCATCAAGGTCTGCCTAGGGGCCCTAGATTTTTTAAAGTATTGCGTTTTCCAATAAAAGTTAACGGCGTTATTTATGGACAGTTCTACCTACGAAATTATTTACGATGTGTCGGTCAAGTGTGGAGAAAGAAGAGGTTTTTCTTAACCAGAATGCTGCTGGAGGACAAAATGACGGTACATTGAAGACAATGGGAAGCAACCTTGAGCACTTGAACATCGTGACCTACATCATTCTTGCTGGAATACTGGTACTGGCTATTTACATTTGGATACGAGTTTACAAGAAGTGCCATCGCAGATGGATCCAGGAGGAAATTGGGCTCAGCACTATGCAAAGGATTAAAGCATCCATAAGAGGACGAGCCACCGAATCTACACCTGCCAATTGAAATCGACCCGCCCACCCCGCGCCGCGCTCGAGTGTATTAGCCTTAAGTGAATCTACTTAGTATTACCCTTAACAAAACGGTGTCATATTAATGTTTACTTTACTTAATGCGCATTATTGTAAGTCCATTGTATGTTTTAGTTAGATAATTCAATAAATCCTGTTTAGACCTACTGGTTGTCTGCTTTGCGAACCCCCAACATTACATGGCATCAGGAAAATAAAAGTTTCAAAATGCTTTTACGGCTGCCACATTTTCGCAGTGCATCTAACAAGTTCGCTCAGACGCGTGTTCATGACTACCACATAATGATTATTACTTCAACATTAAACCATCCCGATGACAACATAATAACAATTTCTGAATGCTTTTAGCGTTGCTGTGCTTTTGTAGTGCCTTTAGGATGTTCGCCTAACCGCATTCAACATTATCCAATCAGTCTGCGACTCCAACTTAATAACAGCTTCAGAAAGCTTTTAGGGTTGTCGCGCTTTTGTAACTAAGTACCTCTGGCATGTTTGCTCAGGCGCGTGTTCTTGATTTCCACGTAATCATTATTAGTTCAACTTTATTCAAGCGGCCCATGGATCAATTTCGTCTCCGATACAATAACAGTTTCAAAATGCTTTTAGGGCTGCGACGCTTTCGCAGTACATCTGGCATGTTTGTCGCTGTTAGAGCGAGCGTGGTCAAGCTCTTCAGGCACTGTGGGGATGTTATCGGACAAATTTAATTCTTCCACGATGATTCACGTCATGCAGGTGTTAAAAAATTACAGAGGACTCCGTTAGTTTACAGAAACAATGCAAACACAAAAGATTCCTGAGGCAGTGGCGTTGCGTGGGCAATGAGGACTCATGCAGCGCCACTGATATTTCAAATTGATTTGAGATTGTCCTTCCCAATGAACCAGGTTCTGCACCTGCTGCGGCAGGAGATGGCTACCTTCGAAGGACAGCATCCGATTTTTAAAATAAAATCGGTTTGCTTCTTAGCTGGCATCTCAATTGAGAAGCTATTCAGACCCACTTTAGTTGGCCAGTGACCCCGCTGCCAACTATATGGACTTTCGCAGCGTGAGATAACCTATTGCTTTTTGTTCTATATTTTTAAATAAAATATTACTCGTTGCATTGTTCTTTTATTTTATTCGACCCTATTTGGTGTATGATACCAAATAGGTTAGGGTACAAAGTTCTAAACAACCTAAAAGCAGTCATTAGACCTACAAACGAATAAATATTTTTTTTATTATTATTAAGCTCGCGTTCAAACCCAACCTAAGTAACCTATTCACTCTTGACTTAAATATAAATCTTTAGAAAAGTAACCAAGGCGCCAAGGAAAACCCGGCTGCGTGTTTCACGCTGTGCTGCGGCGCACGGAGGACGTGCGTCGCATTTACGACACCACCGTGTTTATGAACATGCGTGGTGTCAGGATAGAGGCATGGCGTGGCAAACGTGGGCCCGCACAGTGCCATCGGTGCCAAAAATTTAGGCACTCATCGCACCAATGCCACCGCCCGCTCGCCTGCGTTCGATGTGGAGAGGGGCACACTGCCAGAGACTGCCCGCGACCAAGAGAGGAGCCAGCCACCTGCGCCAACTGTGGTGGCTCGCATCCGGCGTGTCACGTCAGGTGCCCCGTCTTCCAACAGGAAATACGGAACAGGCGTGCGGGGACCGTCGCCATCACATCGTCCTCGACACGCCGACAACTACAACTCCAGCCACCATCAGTCCAGGACCACGAGAGGGACCAGGGCGCGTCACTGATGGCGGCAGCAAACGGGCCCACCGTACGCGGAGGGGCCACATCCTCCCGGCGGAGGAAACGGAACCGTGAGGGCAAGAAGGGCCAACCCAAGCCCCCATCGACCCAACAAGAGACAGACGTCCCGAAATCTGCCCCCACTAGAAGGGGACGCAGGTCGTGATGGAAAGGAAAGGCGCACAGGCTGGCGCCGGCATCGCGCAAGCGAAACGCACCTCCACCACCACCACCACCAACATTGCCCCCAGAGGGGCCCCCGTGAACAAAATCACGACCTGCGCTATCCAACTGCTGATGGACTTAATTAAGGCCATCAGACAGGGGCAGAGCCCGGAGCAGGTCATCCTTGACGGTCTGGCCAAGTTACTCACCTTGTGCCATGGCTAGGCCATTAAGGGTGCTCCACTGGAATGCCCGCGGCCTTCGGGATGAGGTCGCCCCACTCCGCCAACTCCTGAGGGAGCAAGACATCGACGTGGCGCTGATAAGCGAAACGCACCTGGGACCTGAAGACAGGGCTAAGTTCCCAGGTTTCCAGGTCAAGCTCTTCAGGCACTGTGGGGATGTTATCGGACAAATTTAATTCTCCCACGATGATTCACGTCATGCAGGCGTTAAAAAATTACAGAAGACTCCGTTAGCTTACAGAAACAATGCAAAGACAAATGATTCCTGGGGCAGTGGCGTTGCGTGGGCAATGAGGGCCCATGCAGCGCCACTGATATTTCAAATTGACTTGAGATTGTCATTCCCAATGAACCAGGTTCTGCACCTTCTGCTGCAGGAGCTGGCTACCTTCGAAGGACAGCATCCGATTTTTAAAATAAAATCGGATTGCTCCTTAGCTTGCATCTCAATTGAGAAGCTATTCAGACCCACTTTAGTTGGCCAGTGACACCGCTGCCAACTATATAGACATTCGTAGCGTAAGATAACCTACTGCTTTTTGTTCTATATTTTTAAATAAAACATTACTCGTTGCATTGTTCTTTTATTTAATTTGAAAAAATACTTTTAAGTTGACGGCACGCACTCCAGGGCAGAAGGTCGATTACGACAATTTTTTTTATGTCGTATACGCCATATGGTGTTTGTACGGTGAATTCTGGGTACGGCCGTCACGTCCAAGTAGTGCTGTGCTAGTATAGGACGCTTTGTTTTGAAAAAGACATTTAGGGTACAAACTTCTAAACAACCTAAAAGCAGTCATTACAACTACAAACGAATAAATCATTTTTTTATTATTATTGGGCTCGCATTCTAACCCAGCCTAAGTAACCTATTCACTCTTGACTTAAATATAAATCTTTAAAAAAGTAACCAATTTTAAAAGTTTCGTTTTTTTGGGTAATCGCGAGACTGGACTCGATTTTTTAGTCCCGGGACTCGAAAATGTATCGAGACTGAAAGCCTTATGACATCACTGTGCTCATGTACATGCGGGGTGTCAAAACCGAGGCATGGCAGGGGAAACGTCGGTCCGCTCAATACCACCGCACCGGTGCCAAAAATTCAGGCACTCGTCGCACCAGTACCACAGCTTGTGTCAGATGCAGAGAGCAAGGAAGAGTCAGCCGCCTGCGCGAACTGTGAAAAGAGAAACTGAAATACAGAAAAAAGCGTGAGTGGACTGTCGCGATTGTGCGCCTGTACACGAGAATACTGCGTACAGAGGACTTTCTCACAGCCTTGAAGCTACTAAGTTAGCCACTGATATTACAAATTGACTTGAGATTGTCCTTCCCTATGAACCAGGTTCTGCACCTGTTGCGGCAGGAGCTGGCTGCCTTCCGTCATCGTTTCGTGAACTTTAAACATTGAAAGATTCGTAAGAAGAAAAAACTTAGTATCTACTTAATCGTTTCTACAACAGAAACTGGTTTCGATCGATTATGCCCCAACCCACCGCCATCAACCGTGCAGTACACGATGCACAACTACTATAAAATTGCAATCATCGAAAAATAATAAAAATAAAGCAGGTCCGGCGCGAGACAATAGAACTTTTGCGTTGCCTGGGCACTGAGGACTAAAGGTAGATTGGGCACACGTGGGCCACGTACGTCGATCTGCGCGCGTCGGTCTTCATACATTTTATACGGCAACTAGACTTGTAGAGCTACATTAGATTAGATCCACGCCACGCGACGTGACTCTACGTAAAAATGAAGCGTGGCCCACGTGGCGTCGGTATCATGTAGTTCCCGCTTTACGCAGCGTCTAAATTAAGTCCATACAAAAGTTGTCTGGAAAAGATTGCCTTGAGCGAAAGCACGGCCCATTGTGCTGGTGTAGCTACCGAAAGGCTAGGCGGGGCCGTGTCCTGGGGCCCCCATGCTCAGGGGCCTCCAAACCTCATATTGAATTACCGAAAAATTCTCCCACCTTCGAAATGTAAATAAAATAGGTTGCAATGCTACTTTAATTATGGATTCTCGCCCGACGCTCGCCCCGAACGGTCGTGCCGCTCTGTGCTCCGCGCCCGCTCCGTGCTCTGTGTCGAGTTACGTCACCCCGCGTGACGTCATCGTGGTCGCCGACCGCACCAGCGATCCGAAGCCGCCTTTTTCAAGGCAGTGGAGGATAGACTTTTCCTTACGGAAATAGTCGATAAACGTGTGCCCCTTCAGGGAAAATCCACAGTTTCGTGCTCCTTGACGGGAAACCTTACGGTGTCAACAAAGCCAAGGGGGTGTTGCCCCAATACACCCGCCGAACCCCTTCAGGGCTAGGCAGTCATTTGGAGTCGGGAGCTAGGTTTTGGCCTTGGGGGATCTCCTAGTCAAACCTAATACTCCGAGTTCTCTTTCAGCTACACACCTGGTGTCGGTTGGGGTGTCTATCCCTTCGCGCCAGACCCTGGTAGGGCCCGATCGCACATTGAGATTGGCGATCGGTTACAAGCTTAGGGCTCACCATTAGGTACACACCTCCCAGTCTGCAAACCCTTACTGGGAGGGTCACACACCCCCGGGCCCGTCCACCCGGGGACGTAGGGACTGTAGGTGTAGGACTTCTGAGTGTACAACTCATGTGAATAGCCCAGGTCCCATCTAGTCATGACGGACGCTATTATCTTAGCGTTCGTCAAAGAGGTCCTTTTTAAGGACCCCGATTTTCTCGCCAAATATGGCGAGAAAATCGCTTTAATTAAAAGCGCCCCTCCTCCCGTTCCGACGAGCGTCACTGACTTCAGTGACGTATTGTCGCCCTTCCCGGCCAACACGGACTCAGGTCTGTCCCCGCCGTCCCCCTGTCCCCGCCCTCCTCCGGGAAAGGCTTCTATGCCTCCCTTATTAGTAGCCCATTTTGCCAATGAGGCAATGGATACTTCTGTCCCCGTCAGCGACTCAACGTCGCAAACCTCCGCCTCGGACTCCGAGCAGTCCTCCGATTCCTCCTCCTCCGAGGACGACTTCCAAGTCGTCCTAGGGGGCAAGAGGAAAGCCCGAAAGGCCGCACAGGCCTCCAAAGCTAAGAAGACCGTAGTGTCTTCTCCCACCCCCGCTACCCAGCCCGCCCCTGTTACCCAGCCCGCCCCCGTTTCGCAGGCTAGCTGCCCTCCCTCCGCTTCTGGCACTCAGCCAAAGAAGCAGCGCCCCCCTCCGCCCTTGTACATCCAGGACAAGGCGAAGTGGACAGATGTGTCCAAAATGTGTAGTGATCGCAAGATCAACTACACGAACGCCCGCTCTTGCCAACAAGGCATAAAGGTTCAGGTCCCGACGTCAAATGACTATCGGGAACTAACCAAAGTCCTCCGTGATAGGAAAATCTCCTTTCACACATATTCCCTCCCCGAAGACACGCCAACCCGAGTGGTGATAAGACGTGTCCCTAAAGAGATCGCCACCGAGGACATCAAGTCCGACCTCCTGGCGCAGAACATCCCCGTTTCCGCTGTCCACCGCCTTCACAAGGCGAGAGGAAGCGAGCTCTACGACATGGTGCTTGTCGTATGCGACCCCACCGAAGGGCACCACCCCATCTTCAAAGTCAAGTCGGTGTGTTCCCTTTCCGGCATCTCCATTGAGAAGCCTTTCAGACCGACGATAGTTGGTCAGTGTCACCGCTGCCAATTATATGGCCACTCGCAGCGTAACTGCTACGCTACACCCAGATGCGTTAAGTGTCTGGGCGAGCATGGCACGAGCGACTGCCCTCGTCCCAAGGACCGCACACTCTGCACAGAGCCACCCAGCTGTGTACTGTGCGGTCAAGCCGGGCACCCGGCTAACTACCGTGGCTGCCCTAAAGCCCCCAAAATCCCTCCCAAGCTGGCAAAGCGTGCTGCTGCTCGCCAACAGAGGGAAGTTCCATCTGGGAAAGCCCCCTCTTCCCAACTCCCTGAACGTCTCGCGCCCCAGAGACCATCCCCATGGAATCTGTTGAACCATCACAAAGCCTTCCCGGCTTTGGCGGTCTCACAGCCCATCCCAGCGCTAATGGCCAAGCCCATTCCAGCGCCTGCCCCCGCTTCTGTGGCCCCCGTGGCCGCAAAAACTCCCCAAAGAGCGGCTGCGTTCCCACGCAGAACCGTTGGCCAGATCATCCTGGACAACTACCGCATCTTTATGACGCAGGATGCTAGGAATTTAGCTGATGAGCTAACCCTAGCTGAAATCAATGGCCAGCTCGACTTCGCTAAGCGAGCTGCGCTATTCTCCAAATATGAGTCGGTCACGGCCGAACTCGACAAATTACCCTCCATAACTCTTGATGGATAGACATCAAAAAATTTGTTGTTCCAAACCGCGATCCCTTAAATTATGCTTCTTTAATGCCAACGGCATTATCAATCAGAGAGATGAGATCGCCACTTTTCTCCGCGACCATCAGTTAGACATTCTCCTTATCCAAGAAACGTTCCTCAAACCCCACCGTAAAGATCCTAAAATTGCCAACTATCGCATAGTTCGCAACGATAGATCTCGCTGCCACGGTGGTGGCACCCTCATCTACTACAGGAAGGAACTGTACTGTATCCCCCTAACTCCACCCGCGCCCCGTTCTTTCTTAGAATACTCAGCCTGTCGAGTAGGCATGACTGGTCATCAACCGATCACTATCATCTCCGCCTACTATCCCCCTCCGACTTCCTCGTCTCGTATGCCAGACGAGTCAATCGCTCTCACTAGCGACCTCACCGCCCTCTTTGGCTTGAGTGACTCCGTTATACTAGCGGGCGATCTCAATGCTAAACATCCCGCCTGGAACAGTAGTACGACCAACCCTAGAGGAAAGGTCGTGTTCAACCTTGGTGCATCCCTTAACTTTGACATCATCGCCCCGATGTGTCACACTCACTTCCCCCAAAATCCCAACCATAACCCCGACGTCCTCGATGTAGCGCTCCTGAAGAATGTAAACCTCCGTTTACAATCTATAGAAGCAATACACGAGCTTAACTCCGATCATCGCCCCGTGATCATGCACCTAGGCTCCCGCTCGGGTAATCTCGACCCCGGCCAGCCTCCCCCGTGCCAATTGATCACTGACTGGAAGAAAGTAAGCGAAAGACTGAAATCTACCACGTCACCTCAATTGGATTCTATCCCTGACCACATCGACTCAGTCGCTGACACGACGGCTGCGATCAACACGCTCACGGATCACGTACAATCCGTCCTGAACGAATGTTCAAGGGAGATTCCAGCGACGGAGGACCGTCGCTGGAAAATTCCGGACGATGTACGGGCTCTGATGACCGAGAAGAACGCAACCATCCGTGCGTACAGCGCTTTTCTCTGCGACGCTAACAAGGCTCACATGCGTAGATTACAGCGTGCTGTTAAGAAACGCATGACCGAGCTGCGTTCCGCCCGCTGGGACAAGACGCTTAGCGAACTCGAGCCTACTCATCTCGCCTTCTGGCAACTTCAGAGGAAATTACGTTCCACTGAAGAGTCCTCTATCCCTCCGCTCACCCGCCCTGCCCCCCTAGCCAAGTCACAAACGATAAACGTAAACTCTCAGTAGTCTTTAATAGATTTTCAACTTTATGTTATTGGATATAAAGTTTAAAATCTATTGAAGATTACATAGTGTTTTCGTTCGTTCCGGTCGCTAACGCTCAGTAGTCTTTAATAGATTTTCAACTTTATGCACTTAGGTATAAAGTTGAAAATCTATTGGACATTACTAAGCGTTCACGTTTATTGTTTGCAACTTGGCTAGGGGGGCTGATAAGAGTGTCGCTTTCGACAACTCTGAAAAAGCGGAATGCCTAGCCGACAGCCTCGAAGCCCAATGCTCGCCTAGCTCTCAACTAGTAGACCAAGCTCACATCGACATGGTGGACGCTGAAGTCGAACGTAGAGCCTCCCTCCCTCCCGTTGAAGACCCTGATAACCCTCTACCCCCCGTCACTCCCGACGAGGTGGAGGATATCATCAAAAAACTTCAACCCCGGAAAGCCCCCGGCGCCGACGGTATCACGAACAGAGTGTTCAAACTCTTCCCTCCCCAACTTATAATGCTAATGACCGCCATCTTCAATGGCGCATTAAGCAATAATATCTTCCCCCAAGCATGGAAGCAGGCCACCGTTATCGGTATCCCCAAACCAGGCAAGCCCAAGTCTGACCCTTTGTCGAGAGATGTCGTGCGGTGTTCCGCAGGGATCGGTACTAGGGCCGCCCTTGTGGAACATCGGATACGACTACGTGCTGCGCGGTGACCTCCCTGGCGGGGTCAGCGTGGTCTGCTACGCAGACGACACGCTGGTCCTGGCGCAGGGAGAGTCGTACCAGGCGGCGGTCGAACTAGCGACACGCGGGGTTGCGACAGTCGTGGGCAGGATCCAGGAGTTGGGACTCGAGGTGGCATTGCACAAGTCCGAGGCAATGTGCTTTCACGGCCCTCGGAACGCGCCACCACCGGGTTCCCAACTGACTGGTAGGAGGAGTCCACATCGGCGTCGGGTCAACGATGAAGTACCTGGGACTCGTTCTCGACAGCCGATGGGATTTCGAGGAGCACTTCCGACGTCTGGCTCCCAAACTAAATCGGACTGGGGCTGCCCTCGGGCGGCTCCTGCCCAACCTTGGGGGTCCAGACGCCTCCTGCCGGAGGCTCTACGCGGGAATCGTTCGGTCCATGGCCCTTTATGGTGCACCGATATGGGCGCCGGCGCTGCGGAAGCGGCCGGCGGCCCGGCTGAACGCATGTCAGAGGGTCATGGCCATACGGATGGTGCGAGGATACCAGACGATTTCCCGCGAAGCGGCGAGCCTCCTTGCTGGACAGCCACCATGGGATCTGGTAGCAACAGGCCTTGCTCACATGCACGATCTGCGCATGGAGATGCAACGCCGGGGCGAAACTCCGCTGCCACGCCAAGTCGCGGCATGGCGGGAAGAACTCCGGCGGGATCTCATGGTGGAATGGCGACAGCGACTGTCGCAACCCAGTGCTGGGCACGCCACAATTATGGCGGTAAGTCCCTTTTTTGAGGCGTGGTTGGAAAGACCTCACGGCATCCTCACCTTCCGCATGACGCAGGTTCTCACCGAACACGGGAAGTTCGGGAAGTTCCTGCACCGGATTCGTGCGGAAGCGACGCCCGGGTGTCACCACTGTGTGGACCGCCCGGAGGACACGGTGGAGCATACGGTGGAAGTGTGCCCCGCTTGGGAAGAGCAACGCCGTGTCTTCGTGGGGGCGATCGGCGGCGGCGATCTCTCGCGCCGCTTGGTACAGGCCATGGTCCGGAGCGAGGAGGAGTGGCAGGCGGTCGCCTCCTTCTGCGAAGCAGTAATGCTAGCAAAAGAGGCGGCCGATCGCGTGAGGCAACGGCAACAGTCCTCACGCCCCAACCGCCGCCGGGATTCCGATCCCGATTTCCGGCCACCGTAGGCGCGGGCTTGCGGACGGCGGGCAATGGGTGGCCCGCCGTCCGACCGTCCGGTAACCATCCGGACCGAGCCCAAGTCGTCGACGGCGCGTATTGTTCCGCGCGCGCCTCAGGGAGATGTCAGCAAATCGTAGGGGCCCAGCAGGGTCGAAGCCTACTGGGGCCATGGGTAGTGTGAAAACGAAACCGTGGCCCTGGGACGAAGGCAACGAAGGAACAGGAGTGGGTTTTTAGTCAGTAAAAGTCTGACACTATCTCTCGCTCCGCCCAAGAGCGGGATTTGTCATAAGATGATTTTCCCACCTATAAAAAAAAAAAAAAAAAGTCTGACCCTTCCAGCTACCGCCCCATCAGTCTCCTCAATGTTCTCGGTAAAGTCTACGAGAGGCTTATTTATAAGCGACTCAAAGATTTTGCCGAATCCAAGGGTCTCATTCCTAATGAGCAGTTCGGGTTCCGTACCGAGCACTCATGCATCCACCAAGTCCACCGCATCGTAGAGCACCTAAGCGCTGGCTTCCAGCGTAATACGATGACGGGTGTCTTGTATTTCGATATAGCGAAAGCATTCGACAAGGTCTGGCACAATGGCTTATTATATAAGCTATACCAACTCGGAGTGCCAGACCGTCTCGTGCTCATCATGCGAGACTTTCTGTCGAATCGCACCTTCCGCTATCGAATTGAGGGTGCCCTCTCCTCCCCCCACCCCATCCGAGCAGGAGTCCCGCAAGGCTCCGTAGTATCCCCCTTAGCCTTCACGCTGTTCACTAGCGACATTCCCCAGAGTAAAAAGGCCCAGTTGGCTCTATTCGCCGACGACACGGCAATTTACTACACCGGTCGTGACCCCAGAGTTATCGCTCGCAATCTCCAAATCTCCGCAAACATTTTGGGCAAATGGTTCCGGAAATGGAGAATAGAGGTTAACCCTGATAAGAGTCAAGCTGTTCTCTATTCGAGACAGCGGAAGTCCGTCCTCCCTCCCCCTCCGATCACCATGTACCGGCAAGCCAATCCCCTGGGAGAAGCAAGCCAAGTACCTCGGAGTGATCCTCGATCAGCACTTGACCTTCGCCGAGCACATAAAGCAGGCTCGCTCGCGAGCCGCTTTCGCTCAAGGTAGGCTCCATTATCTCTTGACTGCTCGCAGCAAATTGTCACTTAAGTGCAAGCTGCGCCTCTTTACAGCAGTAATCCGCCCGATCATGACTTATGCCTGTGCTATCTTCGCACACGCCAAGCCCCGTTTCCTCCATAGGATGCAGACCCTCCAAAATCGGACCCTCCGTAAAATCCTCGGTGCCCCTTATTACGTCCGAAATGAGAATCTACACTTAGATCTCAAAATCCCCACCATCCAGCAGTTCATGAAACGCCTGTGCAAGCGTTTCTTCGATACTGCTGTGAAACACCGCAACCCCCTTATCGTATCGGCCGCCCGATATGAACCCTCCCTCATCTCAAAGATTCGCCGTCCTAGGCATACTCTTGTCACCCCCGACGACCCCATTACCCTGCTCCAAGAGAGCCGTAAGGAAACCAGTACAGTTCGTAAACAATACAGACCGCCGTCATTCCGTCCTCGCCGCCGAGGCCTGCCGCGACAGTCCCGTCAACGTCCTCCCCGTCCTTTGCTCGAGCCAGCCCGCGCCGCTGAGCCGTAGTTTTAAAATTCCCCGTTAATAATAATAATATCTTTGTGCGATCCAGCCCGTCCCTTGCTAACCCCCCCCAGCGACACCCTAAGCCGAGGTCCGTACCCCACAGGGGGTGCCCTTAGCGTGTAGTCGCTTAGTTTTAAGTTAGTTAAGTAAGCCCTGGCTGAAGGCTTTGATTCTCGATTCGAGGCCGCCACAGGCAAGACCGGTTAAGCAGCCGACAACCTCCTAGGTTGACCTGCGAGAGGCCACACACAAAAAAAAAAAAAAAAAACTTTAATTATGGCAACTCGTTTGAGTCAGTAAAAGTCTGACACGCCCTCACGCTCCACCCAGAGCAGGAGAGGTTATTTGGTGATTTTCCATGTAAAAAAGGGGCCCCACTTTTTTTTTGCCCCAGGTCCGTCAGTCACTCAGCTACGCCACCGCGCATGCGTGGTGCGATAGCTGACTCTTTCTTTTGTATGCAGTCCGAGGGTCACCACGCATTAGGTCTTGTAGTTTTCTTAATGAAATAATCTTTTTTTTTAATTGATATATTATAAACCAGTGCTTGACTGCGTTCCCACCTCATGGTAAGCAGTGATGCAATAGTTGATGGTGACGCGCACTAGTTTATTAAGAGCCTATTTACTCTAGCCGCAGCAGGCAAATTATTTCAGTCCTTCGATGTACGCGATGTAAACGGCGCGCGACGAGGCGAAACGCTTAGTCCGAACCGTAGGGGTTTCAACAACGTAAGGGTGTATACTCGCCCATATCCTATGGATGATATTAACGACAAAAGCAATTATTTTTTAAGCCTCGAAAATAATGCATTTTTTCAATATTTTTTGTTTCCGTTTCGACACAGTGTCTCACTTCGTTTATATTTAGTGTATTAATCAACATATAAATGAACTTATAGTTGAAATAAATAAATACGGAATACAATAACACAAAAATCCAACAGATTATGCCGCAGGGTGATACGGAACCCGATACTACACGAGTCTGTTTCGCGCTTAGCCGATTGTAAATTACAAAATAACTCAATAAAAATTAGCACACCTTATTATAATAAAAAAGAAAAAAGTACAGTCGAACAAGCTATTGGGTACCCATATTGGCAAACATTCATCTTTCCACTACACTGCCAGTAATAACTTTATTTGTGATGTTAAACATTTTTATTATTAGTACACTCAAAACTTTAAAAAGCTGTTTATATACCAATCTCCTTGTTTGACAGTACCTACTTTACAACATAGACATTCTGATACGTATGTTTGACACAGAAAAACTTCTTCAAGATGTGCAAGTATAAAAAAAAAGTAAAAAAACTAAAACCCGACTACGACAAAAAAAACGACGAAACTAAAAGTATGAAACAAGATTTCCAGGATGCTGAAATAAACAAGGTAAAAAGAAAAGCCGCAGTCACACGTTATAGGTAACAACCGAAACACTTTAATAACGTGTGACTACGGCTTTTCTTTTTACCTTGTTTATTTCAGCATCCTGGAAATCTTGTTTCATACTTTTAGTTTCGTCGTTTTTTTTGTTGTTGGTGTTGCGGCTACCGGATCTAAACCACGCCCCAACACGTTCGCAAATCCGTCACTGTGGTTGGAAAAACGCGCCCACCATCCAAGGATGTTGAAGGTCATATCAAAATTTTGATTAAGTACAGCTACTTACTGTCTACACAAATTGCAACAAGCAAGGTCACATCTGTTGGGACACTGGATTACATCTGTGTGTGGTCCATGCTTTACTGTATGAAAACATTTCGAAACGGCGGATGATATACAGATATATATAGGTACACATATCGATGGCTTACAGCGAATACCTCGTAACTGCGAAATAAATACGTTACTTTTAGGCACAAAAAACCAAATTAGATTTTTATTTTCATGTAATTTAAATGTATAACAAATATTGATTTATTTCACACACATACTTCTTTTTTTTTAATTTTCTCGACATATTTTTACGCGTCGTGACGCAATCACTCCAAACTGACTAGAGCAAGGTACGCATTCAACATCATAGATGGCGCTGTAAGTATCGAATCAAAATTTTGCGTGATATAAGAATGTACGTTAGGAACTTTTCTTTGCAGAAATATAATAAAATTAAATTAAATAAGCCTAGGTATTCGCTCTAAGCCATGCATATTTTTGTAAATATAGTATTTGTCATCTAACTACTCTTAAACGCCTTGACAAATTTGGATGAAACTTTGTGTGCATATTTGAGTGAGTTCCTGGATAGTTTGAAAATACAATTGGACCCGTTAGGTGGCGCTGCAATAGGGTACACAATTTTTTTTTCTGATGAAAAGCTTTCCGACAGGACAACGTCTGTCGGGACTGCTGGTGTCATTATATTAACGGGCTCTGTGACGACAGCGCAGTCGATGGACAAAAAAACGACAAACCTTGTCAATTTTCATACTGGTTACGTTGGTTCCATTTTTAACCACCGCATCAGATGGTTTTTTTGAAGTTCGCTTGACGTATGAAGTGACTGTGCTGCCATCTGTAGGTAACTAGCAACGGCACCGGGTAATGACGATCTTCGACAGCAGAACCTATGAGGACCGAGAGTTCCTGAAATTAACAAAAACGCAATGTATTTTATGCCCAAATCCAATAGGTACAATAAATAGTTGTGTGTGCTAGAAAAGCCAAGCACAGCTATGGGGGGTTACCATGACGTTCAAAGTAAGATTGTTTCATTCTTATTTTAGTGTGGGTAAGAGACAGAGCTATACAGGTTGTCTAGCGCCATCTCTTACCCACACTGGAAATAAGAATGAAACAATTACTAGCGTCATGGTACAGGAGGGACCACATACATACATAGTTCTAAATTTTAAGCATCTTTTCTACCTTATGAATTTTGATTTCCTTGAGAGTGTCGAAATACACGTTTTTCGCGACATAAACCACTGTATCTTTTTTTTTCCGTTATTACAGAAGTTTGATTTTTTCACAGCTTCAAGGAACCGCAGACCTGAGTATGTGGTTTTGATTTCAACTCTATACCTCAACGCGTTCCCGAGTTAGACCATCTTTACAGACTGACAGACAGACGGACGGACAACAAAGTGATCCTATAAGGGTTCCGTTTTTTCCTTTTGAGGTGACTTGACTTACTTAATGTCCTATGTCCCCTAGATGGGGCAGAGGGCGTCCACAGTAATTCTCCATCGCGAACGGTCTTGAGCTTCACGCTTCACCTCGCTCCACGTCATTCCGTTGCTTGCCGCTTCTGCCAATACGGTGCGACGCCAGGTTTGACGGGGACGGCCACGCTTTCTTTTTCCTTGCGGATTCCAGTCCAAAGCTTGCTTGGGTATGTGATCGGAATTCCTTCGAAGCGTGTGACCAATCCACCTCCACTTGCGACGCTTGATCTGGCGGTCGATCGGGCTCTCGTGGCATTTTTCCAGCAGTTCCGTGTTGGATATCGTCTCGGGCCAGTAAATTCCGAGGATGCGACGGAGACAGCGGTTGACGAAAACTTGGATTTGGCGTGAGATGTCCTTTGTGACCTTCCATGTTTCGCACCCGTAGAGCAGTACAGATTTGACATTTGACCCGAAGATTTTAAGTTTTATCCTTCGGGTCAATTTCCGCGACTGCCAAACAGGTCTCAGCTGCGCGAAGGTTGCTCGAGCTTTGGCGATCCGTGAAGTGATGTCCTCTTCACTACCTCCGGTTTCTGAAACGACGCTTCCCAGGTAGGTAAATTTGTGTACGCGTTCCACTACCTCTGAGTTCAACATTAACGGTGCGGGATTCCTCACACCCGTTCTCATCTCCTGTGTCTTCCGGATGTTTATTTTAAGGCCAGTTTCTGCAGCTTCCCGACTTAAATCTTCCAACTTTGCTTGCATGTTGGCGTGGGTATGACTCAGGAGGCATAGGTCATCGGCGTAATCTAGGTCCTCCAAGACGTCGGACAAACCCCACTCAATCCCGCGGCGCCTGTTATTGGAGATGCGAAGCATTATTCCGTCAAGAACCACAAGAAAGAGAAGCGGCGAGAGTAGGCAGCCCTGGCGGACACCAGCGTGAACTGCGATGTCATCAGAGATGAGGCCGTCGTGCGTAACCTTGCAAGAATACTTCCTGTATATAGCCTCCAGAACACGGATAATTTTCGGTGGTACTCCAATGCTCAGTAGGCGAGACCAGATGCTGGACCACTTCAGCGTATCAAAGGCTTTTTCGAAGTCGACAAAAGTCAGATAAATCTCCCTCTGCCATTCTGCTGCCTGCTCAAGTATGATACGAAGAGTGTTGATCTGGTCCATGCACGAGCGGTCAGAGCGGAAACCAGCCTGCTCCTTGCGTAGGAGAGGATCCACGGCCCTAGACAACCTATCCAAGATAATCCTGCAGAACACTTTTGAGGGAATTGAGAGTAACGTAATACCTCTCCAGTTATTGCACTGACTAAGATCACCTTTCTTGGGTACAGTGATTAAAAGACCTTTGTTCCATTCGTCCGGGAGCTCTTCGGCGGTCCAGATCTTTTCAATAAGGGGCGTCAGAACATCGACGGCAGAGGATATGTCAGCTTGTAGCATTTCCGCCGTAATCAGGTCAAGTCCTGGCGCTTTACCTGCCTTCAAAGAGTGGACTGCTTTAGCAACTTCAGAGGCCGATGGTGGTTCCGTATCGATGTCGAGCAACCGGGCTGGTGGAGATACAGTCTGGAATGAGTCCGGGGTCAATGCTGCGGATGGACGGAAGACCTCTTCAAAGTGTTGACGCCAGCGAAGCAGCTGCTTTTCTGACGTCACAATGAGCTGACCATCTTTGGACTTCAGTGGCTTCTTCCTTTTGAGGTACGGAACCCTAAAAATGACAAACCTTGTCAATTTTCATACTGATTTTGTTAGATCCACTTGTGACCACCGCGTCAGATGGTTTCTAAGGTTAAGTTCCAAGCACATCTATGGACGACTACTGTTCTTTCTATACGAGTAATTAGCTCTTGTTTTTCAATTTGTTTTGTCAAGTTTTGACGTGTCGTCATACGAAACCTAACTGCTGCTGCAGCTAGGTACGCATTCAACATCATAGATGGCGCCACAGGTATCGAATCAAAATTTTGTGTGGTGTATGAATGTGAGTTTTCTTTTCAGAAATATCTTCTTTAATATATGTATAAAAATGAATAGCTGTTCGTTAGTCTCGCTAAAACTCGAAAACGGCTGGACCGATTTGGCTAATTTTGGTCTTGAAATATTCATTTATGATAGTCCAGGGAAGGTTTAAACGGTGAGAAAAAATGGAAAAAAATCACGTAAAAAAAATCCGAATAACGCCATCTCTAATTAAAATGTCATTATAAAATGAATTATGCTGTTCTGGTAACGCCAGTAGATGGCGTTATCCTTACTATTAGGCGCCTAGGCGGTACGAAGTTCGCCGGGTCAGCTTGTAATAAAATAAAATTGCTCGAGGTTTACAGTCTAAACCATCGATAATTCGATATGTCATCTATCTATTTATCTATTGTGGTCTGGTTTCCGCACTTAGTCCTTAGTGGACCATTGTGCGTGGGTCATGGCGGTCTTCAATCCAACCACCCCACCACCTCACTCCAGAAGTAGACAAGCCTTTTCAGTTTGCTCAGGGCGTCTATGAGTGAATTCGGTGCTCCCAAGGTTCGTGTTCTTATTTCGCTGACGGCTGATGGGAGCAGTCTTCATGGGCTCTCGTTTAACGGCGTCTTCCATAATGTGTGTGTTTGATTCGAGAGTCTGTTT
Source organism: Mythimna impura (assembly GCA_905147345.3). NCBI lineage: Eukaryota > Metazoa > Arthropoda > Insecta > Lepidoptera > Noctuidae > Mythimna > Mythimna impura. Next base: position 14,576,689 of record LR990365.1, on the reverse strand, counting down.
TCGGTGTGCCCGATAAATTGATTCTGAAAGCTGCCAGGGCTGCCTCCTCCCGCACAATGAGATGCAGTGAAGGCAGTGCTAGCATCGCCTGTAGGGTGGCGGTGTGTCATTATAGTAACTGGTCCTGTGATGACGGTGCTGTCGATGAACAAAAAAATTACAAACCTTGTCAATTTTCACACTGATTTTGTTGGTTCCACTTGTAACCACTGCGTCAGATGGTTTCTAAGGTTAAGTTCGCTTGATGTATGAAGTGACTGTGCTGCCATCTGTAGGTAACTAGCAACCAGCACCGGACTGCCCAGCGGGAGTGGAGATCTTCGACAGCAATTGAAGGACTAAGAGTTCCTGAAATTAACAAAAGCTCAATGTAAGTATTTTTCAATACACTTCCACGAAAACCTTCTTATCGTTTTAGGCACGCAATTTACTGCACTAGTGCGGAAAAATAGCCGAACTCGGCCCCTCTACTATTTATCGTATCAGGCTGGGGGCTAAGCGACCCCCACGAGTCGTACGCCAACCCCCGTTTATTTATTTCGACTCGATATTTTGACTGACCTGTTGGTCTAGTGGTTAGTGGCCCTGACTGCTATGCCGGAGGTCGTGGGTTCGATTCCCACCCAGGACAAATGTTTGTGTGATGAGCACGTTCATTTGTTCTGTGTCTGGGTGTAATTTATCTATCTAAGTATGTATTTAGAAATATATAAGTATGTTTATCAGTTGTCTAGTACCCATAACACAAGCTCTGCTTAGCTTGGGACTAGACGGCGTTGTGTGATAGTTGTGGAATATTATTATTATTATATTATTATTCCATTTATTTATTATATTACATACTTATTATATTTTTAAATATTTCCTTAAAAAAAAAACACATTAAAAATAACATTAAAAAATAGTAGCCCACCGGCATCGGGAATAGAGTCCAAGCTACCGGCGGTCAGGGCTCCTGAGAGAGGAATCTTTATTATTTCTTCGTAAGTGCATTAAAAAACATCTTTAGGTCATCATCATAATTTCTGCCGAAAGACGTCCACTATTGGACATAGACTTCCCCCAAGTGTCGCCACAATGAACGGTCCTGTGCGTCATCCATCGGTTTCTCGCAACCCTTACCAGGCCATCGGTCCACCTTGTAGGAGGCCTTCCAAAGCTACGTCTTCCGGTACGTGGTCGCCATTCCAGAACCTTTCGGCCCGAACGGCCATCCGTTCTGCGGGCAATGTGCCCTGCCCATTGTCACTATAGTTTGGCGATTCTTCGTGCTATGTCGGTAACCTTGGTTCTCCTGCGGATATCCTCATTCCTGATTCGATCACGCAAGGAAACTCCGAGCATAGCCCTTTCCATTGCCCTTTGGGCATTGTGTGATACTCGTGGTAATTTGTCACTACAGCAATCGGCTCCTTTACACCCTCGCCTGCAGCTTGGGTGAATTCCGCCTCGGTCACAATGACAAACTATCTTCCACTTATATCAAAACTACCTACTACCAGCGCCTTCGCCCGCGTGAAAAAAGTTTTCTCCATACAAACTTTAGACCTTCGTTTCATCCCTTTAGGGGGTGAATTTTAGAATATCCTCTCTTAGTGCTCGCCTTCGTCAGAAAAGGGAGCTTTATGCAAAGTTTCACGTTCTTAGACCCTATAGTTTAGGTTGTGCGTTTATTAGTCATCAATTTCTCCTTTTTAGTGTTCCGTACCTCAAAAGGAAAAAACGGAACCCTTATAGGTTCACTTTGTTGTCCGTCTGTCAAGACCGTTTATCTCGGGAACGCGTGGAGGTATTGTGTGACTCATGGAGTAGTACCTACACATCACATTGTTTACTGAACCCGTCCGTCCCCCACATCGCAGTTGAAATTAAAACTATATACTCAGGTTTGCGAACCCTTGAAACTGTGAAAAAATCAAACTTCTGAGTTAACGAAAGAAAGGTACGGCCGTTTATGTCGCAAAAACGTGTATTTCGACACTCTCAAAGCAATCAAAATTCATAGGGTACTTCCCGTTGACCTAGAATCCTGAAATTTGGGATGGAATAAGGTCTCATTACACATGTATAGGAAAAAAAAACTGTAAGTTTGTACGTCACAAAGAACCTTTTTTGCGATTCGGAAAAATATATGTATCTTAATTCGGAATTGATCTGTTTTCATAAGTAAGTTTGTATGGAACCCTCAGTGCGCGAGTCCGGCTCGCACTTGCCCGGTTTTTTTCTTTACTTATGCTAATGGCATTGCTTCCTGCCAAATTTAATTAGGTCAACGGGAAGAACCCTATAGGCTTGATTCCCTTTCAAAATAAGCACCTTAAACGGAGCATGTGTGGGATATTGGGTTTTTATCCCAACTTAAGTGCGCTGGATTGGAGGAGACTCACTAATAGTTCGAAATTAAAGACTCCGTAAACGAAATTGAACACTATTTATTTTCTATTAAATTGTTTGTACACTTTACAGTTGTTTTATTTACACTTTTAAATTGTTTAAACACAATTCTTAATTATGTACAGTCTAATACACAGATATTTAGAGTTTAAACACTAACTTACAGAGATTTACGCACTAAAATACAGTTCTAGGACCACTGAAAATAATGAACACTGAGTACTGCAGAGTTTCGACTAATTACTGGTACTGGAACGAGAACTGAGAACTGACCTGGACTTTTTGTGTGTAGGCCACACACACACACTCACAGGTCAACCTAGGAGGTTGTCGGCTGCTTAACCAGACTTGCCTGTGGCGGCCATAATTCAAGAATCAAAGCCTCCAATCAGGCCTTACTTAACTAACTTAAAAACTAAGCGACTACACGCTAAGGGCACCCCCTATGGGGTACGGACCTCGGCGTAGGGCGTCGCTGGGGGAGGGCAGCAAGGGACGGGCTGGATCTATTATTAACGGGGAATTTTAGACTACAGGCTCAGCGGCGCAGGCTGGCTCGAGCAAGGGACGGGGTGGACGTTGACGGGATTGTCGCGACGGGCCTCGGCGGCGAGGACGGAAGGACGGCGGTCTGTGTTTTTTGCGAACTGTACTTGTTTCCTTACGGCTCTCTTGGACCGTCACCGTAATGGGATCGTCGGGGGTGACGAGAGTATGCCTAGGACGGCGAATCTTTGGAGATGCGAGAGGGTTCGTTACAGTTCCATTCTGTAGTAAATGAGGGTGCCACCACCGTGACAGCGAGATCTATCGTTGCGAACTAAGCGATAGTTGACAATTTTAGGATCTTTACGGTGGGGTTTGAGAAATGTTTTCTGGATGAGGAGGATGTCTAATTGATGGTCGCGGAGGAAAGTGGCGATCTCATCTCGTTGGTTGATAATGTCGTTGGCATTGAAGAAGCCTAGTTTTAGGGATCGGGGTTTGGTTCAAGAGATTTTTGTGTTGTTTATCCATTAAGGGTGACAGGGGGTAATTTGTAGAGTTCTTTCATGACCGACTCGTACTTTGCAAATAGCGCATCTCGCTTTATAACGTCGAGCTGAGCAGTCACTTCCGCTAGGGTAAATATAATATAGTTGTCCAGGATAATCTGGCCAACGGGTTTGGTCCTGGGTGGAATCGCAACTAACTGATGAGGTACGATCTGGGGGGCTATGGGACTTCTCTCTGCTGGTGAGCGGCAGCGCGCTTTGCCAGCTTGGGAGAAATTTTTGGGGCTTTGGGGCAGCCACGGTTATTAGCCGGGTGCCCGGCTTGGCCGCACAGTACACAGCTGGGTGGTTCTGTGCAAAGTGTGCGATCTTTAGGACGGGGGCAGTCTGTGGTGCCATGCTCGCTATGACACTTGACGCATCTGGGTGTTCGTAGCAGTTACACTGCTAGTGGCCGTATAGTTGATAGCGGTGGCACTGATCAACTATTGTGGGCCTGAAGGGCTTCTCTATGGAGATGCCGGATAAAGAGCAGACCGATTTGATTTAAAAAATCGGGTGATGCCCTTCGGTAGGGTTGCAAACGACAAAGACCATGTCGTATTGCTCCCTGCCTATCGCCCTATGAAGGCGGTGGACGGCAGTCACCGGAATATTCTTGGCCAGGAGGTCGGACATGATGTCCTCTGTGGCGATTTCCTTAAGAACACGTCTTATAACCACTCGGGTTGGCGTGTCTTCAGGAAGGGAGTAAGTATGATAGGAGACATTCCTTTCACGAAGGGCGCGAGTCAGTTCCCGATAGTCGTTTGACATCGGGACCTGCTTCTTCAGCTGAGTGACAGAAGCGGTGGGGGGGGCAGCTAGACGCCGAAACGGGAGCGGGCTGGGTAACGGGGCGGGTTGGGTAACGGGAGTGGGCTAGGTAGTGGGGACGGGGATAGACACTACGATCTTTTTTGCTTTTGTTGGCCTGTGAGGCCTTACGGGCTTTCCTCTTACCACCTAGGACAACTTGGAAGTCGTCCTCAGAGGAGACGGAGTTGATGGACTGCTCAGAGTCCGAAGAAGCAGGCTATGTTGAGTCACTAACGGGCACTGATGTGTCCATTGCCAAGGCATGGTAGGATTTCCCGGAAGGGGACGAGGACATGAGGTCGGCGGGGACAGACCGGAGTCTATGTCGGCCGGAAGGGGTGATAATAAGTCACTGAATTCAGTGACTCTCGTCGGGACGGGAGGAGGGGCGGTTTTAATTGATGCGATTTTCTCGCCCTACTTGGCGAGAAAATCGCCGATCGCCAGTCTTAATGTGCGATTGGGCCCTACCAGGGTCTGGTGCGAAGGGATAAGACACCCCAATTTCTTTCTTTCTTTCTTTCTTTCTTTCTTTCTTTCTTTCTTTCTTTCTTTCTTTCTTTCTTTCTTTCTTTCTTTCTTTCTTTCTTTCTTTCTTTCTTTCTTTCTTTCTTTCTTTCTTTCTTTCTTTCTTTCTTTCTTTCTTTCTTTCTTTCTTTCACTCTTTCTTTCTTTCACTCTTTCTTTCTTTCACTCTTTCTTTCACTCTTTCTTTCACTCTTTCTTTCACTCTTTCTTTCACTCTTTCTTTCACTCTTTCTTTCACTCTTTCTTTCACTCTTTCTTTCACTCTTTCTTTCACTCTTTCTTTCACTCTTTCTTTCCTTCTTTCACTCTTTCTTTCCTTCTTTCCTTCTTTCCTTCTTTCCTTGTTTCTTTCTTTCTTTCTTTCTTTCTTTATGAGAACTCGGAGGATTAGGTTCGACTAGGAGATCCCCCAAGGCCAAAACCTACCTCCCGACTCCCAATTACCTGCCTAGCCCTTAAGTCTATCCTCCACTCGAATCAGTGATGCCACACGCCGGTCGGCGGCCACAGATGACGTCACGGCGAGCAAGAGCGGCGTGACGTAACACAGACACAGAGCACGGAGCGAGCGCGGAGCAGGGAGTGGCACGACCGTTCGGGGCGAGCGTCGGGCGGAGAGTCTGAATTGAACTGGACACAAATTTTCGGGGTTTTATACCCTTTCACACACAAGTAGCGGTTATACTGATCTTTATTAATAAATTTTCCACTAATCAAATACAACTCGGGTGAGGCCCGATTTCGGTTAACCAATCACAGGCGTCCATTTTTCATTCGGACTCAGACAGGTTTCGACAAGTTCAGACTTGTCGAAATCGGTTCCTGGTCATGGTTCCTAACACGACAAAGTTAGTATTATTGACAATATTGATCTTAAAGATCTTTCCTACGTTATAAATACAAATATCGGGCCAACATGAGATCTAAAATGCTTAATTAACATAGGTACAGTAAATGATCACTTATGAAAGTACTATGTTGAACTATCTAAATACTTATAGTACATTACATTACATTAAAATTACACTACGTTCGCGCATGAGCGTCCTTCACATACACATTTTACAAAGTTCACGTAATTACAACGTCCATGTGTGAGTATTCTGCACAGAGCATAAGCTGCCCTAAAGATATTTAGATTACCTACGTTGATTTAGAAGTTAGATTGTTCACTGCTCCAAGGGGTAACAGGTCTGAGCATTTGATATTAATTAATTACCTACAGCTTGATACCTCCATAGGTACTCTGGAACCTGAAAAAGGACCTTCACAGACGGAAAACTAAGTAATCCTACAAGGGTTCCGTTATCCATCTTTGAAACCAATTAGGTACGGAACCCTAAAATATGGGTGTATACTGACAAGATAGAGAGATGGTGAGATTTGCCTGCTGAGGTCTTCCCATCCGATTATAATTTGGGTGTCTTCGTGGTTAGAGTGAAAAGGCTCTTAATAAACTAGTGCGCCTCACCATCAACGATGGCATCACTGCTTACCATCAGGTGGGATCGTAGTCAAGCACTAGTTTATAATAATAAAAAAAAGATTAATAAAAAAACTCACCTAACCGTCCGTAGTCGGCTGTATGGTGACTATCTGTCATTTGTTTTCTTAGCAGTTCAGCTTCCAACAGCAGCATGTCATTACAACTGCACACTGAGGAGTCCCACAATAAACTGAAAATATAAATAAATAAATTACTTTTTTGTTTAACAAATATAATGACGCGGGAATCTGATGGATGTGAGACGCACAGGCAGAGGCGTAGCGTGGACTAATTTAGAAGTGGGTGAAGGCACATCAGCGAGGCCTTTTTAACCGACTCAAAAAAAGGAGGAGGTTATCAATTCGGTTGTGTTTTTTTTTTTATGTGTATTACCTCAGAACTCCGTCGTTTATGGACCGATTTGCTAATTTTTTTTCCTCTTAGAGGATATGTTTTCCGATTGGTCTCATTTTTTTCAGAATCTAGTTCTGATAATGGGATCCATGAGGAATCGAGGGAACTCCTCAAATATTATAGGCAACCATATGGTGATTTTGGTATTTTCATCGAGAACTTAAGCATTTATAGTCAAATAGTAACATGAAGTGGAACTGATGAATAAAACCAGAAATGGCCAACGGAACTTCATACTCACAGATGATAAATACAAATAAATAAATGGTTCGGAACAGATATGTTGAAAATGGTATCATCGAAGTGAACTGATGATGATGGAGCCGCAAGGTAGGCACTGGAACTCCGTAATCAATCAATGTAACATAGCAGTGTTTGGGCTTAGGTATTAGGATTGTCATGAGATGCACTTTGGCCATAAGGTACTATCGAACTGATATTAGATCAGTTATCAGGTAGTGGAAGGTAGATACAGGAACTTCATAATAAAACAATGTGACCTACCAGTGTTTGGGTTAATTCGAATTGTCATGAGAAATAGGCACTCTGGTTATAAGTGTATCGCAACTAAATAGTGTGAAATAAAAAAAAAATACAAAAAAATATAACACAGACTTCACTAAATAAAAAACACTAAAAGGATCAAAATAACTTTAATTTCGGGAGTCGGTGTTAAATAAGAAACAAACAACACCGAGAAACACCGACTTCCGAAAATTAAAGTTATTTTGATCCTTTTAGTGTTTTTTTTTTAGTGAAGTCGGTTATTTTTCTTTGTAAATGTTTTTTTATTCTTTCATAAATTCGAAAACGAGACTGCGACTGTCGCAACCCAGTATTCGACCACATCGTCGCTTGCCATTAGGTGAAATAGTTCGCAAAAACACAATATAAAAAATACGGAACCCTTCACGCGCGAGTCCAACTCGCACTTGGCCGTTTTTTTTCTATCAACTAAATTAACTGTATTATATTTTGAGCATATTAACTATCTAGCATTTATTCTGAAGAATAACATATATTTTTACTCAACTACGGCAAAGCCAAAGGAGGGTTATGATTTTGACAGGCTATGTATGTATGTTTGTATGTATGTGAGTATGTTCATCTGTTCCCTCATAGCTCCTAATCTACTTATCGGAACTCGACGTATGAGGTATCGTTAGAACCGTCTTAATCGTGACGTGTCACAAAACTCGATATGGCGCCCTCTAGCGGACAAAAAGTAATGTGTTAAAAAATAAAAATGGAGATAAATACGCCGTGTTTGGTATCATTTGAAAGGGCTACACTTGTACATTTCCAAAATATTGCTCAAATTTACAGTGACGCCCTCTAGCGGACAAAAAGTCATGTATTAAGTTTAACACCAAAATTGTTTAAATAAAAATAAAGTAAAAAACTAAAACCCGACTACGACAAAAAAAAAACGACGCTGAAAAAGTATGAAACAAGATTTTTATACTTCGAACAGAACAAAAAGAAAAACCGTAGTCACACGTTATTAAAGTGTTTCGGTCGGTACCTATAACGATGACTGCGGCTTTTCTTTTTTTTCGTTCTGTTCGAAGTATGAAAATCTTGTTTTATACTAATGCCTATAACTTTTTGCGTGTAAAATACACAAACCTTCGCACGAACTGCTTCGCGATACACGCAAATGCGGCCCCAACATAATGCGTTACTATTCCGGAAAGCATGTTGTTAGAGCAAAATGCACTATTTATTCCCAAAAATACGCTTTCTATTAAAAGAGCAATGAAAAACCATGTAGCCATGCGGACATGCCATGTATTCACGCGGCAGCCACGGCCCCCACGGCCAAGCGGTAACCTCGCGTCAGCTACGTACCCTTCCGCACCCAAAAAAAAAAAATTGTATTTAGTACTCATTTGTAGATGTCCTAGTTGACCTCAGTGTGGTGATATTTTCATCTGGAATCTAGAACCTCCGCCTACAAATGTGCACGATTCATGTGAAAAATCCTACTTCCTATGAACAAAATGAAAAAAAAAACTTCTACCCACATTCCATGCAAATAAATGATTTGATTTCTACTACATACTCAATAGACATTATAATGATAGACGGGTATAATTTCTTACCTGCAACATTTTTCAAGCCTTTGTCTTGATGGCTAAGTTATCTTTTAGGAACTGATGGGGCGGTATTACACCCTGAATCCTGCCCGTCTATTGTTAAAACATGATGGAACATAGCGCTAGCTTCAACGGAAGGATGATGCTTCATTACCAAGAACTCGGTAAAACTCGACAATAGTCGGCTGTCTTCGTGAAGCGTTACGCCCTGAAAAAAAAAAATGAATTAAGTTGATTTATGTTCCTGACCCTCAACAGGTCATCGGACCACCTTGGCCTTTTAACGCAGCGTCTTTCGGTAGCGCGGTCGCCCTTCTAGAACCTTTCGGCCCCATTGACCATCTGTTCTGCGAGCAATGTGCCCTGCTTGTTTTACGTAATACATAATCCTCACGCTCAGGGTGAAGCGAGAGGGCGTGTCAGACTTTTACTGACTAAAACCCACCGTGTTCCTTCAGTTGCCCTTTGAGTTCCAGGGTCGCGGTAACTGTCTCGCAGGCCCTGGGAGGCATCGGCTCTGACGGATCCCGTCAATCTTGCTGACTTTGAGGTGCACCGGGACCAACACTGCGTCGATCCCGGCTTGGTTCTTACCAGAAGGTGAGCTCCCTATTGATCGCCGTCTGTAGCTGGGGATCGCTCCTAATAATTGCTCTTAATTGGTCCCGATGCTCGGAGCGTCTCCAGCAGGGGTCGGGGTGACACACGGGTGTTTCTCCCCATCGAATCCGACAAAGGAACCTTCCGTCACAACCGTGTTCGGTTAGGACTTGCGTTAGGTGGTAAGTGAGGACACCGAGGCGCCTCTGTAACTACTCCTCAAAGAAAGACTTGCGGCTGCGATCGTGGCTTGCCAAATCAAGCTGTGGTCTGGGCTCCGTTTTTGAAAATATCAGTACCTACCTACCTACGTACTTACATTGGATAATTCGTTCTCAAGTAAAGCGGTGACCAGACGGTTGCAAGCTAGCGTTCCAACCAAGGTGACCTTGCAAGTTTCAATCCGTGTAGACAGCAGTTGTAATCCATGACCTTCAACGCCCTTGGTTGGGAGGCGCGTTTTCCCAACCGCCGAACATGTTGGCGCGTGGTTTATATTCATGTAGCTGCAACACAAACCAAGGTGACCTTGGTTGAAACGCTAGTTTGCAACCGTCTGGTCACCCCTTAATGTAAAACTACCTTTTTCCCGCGGTTGCTTGCTATCACTAAGGAGATCAGGAGATTTCCCATGACGTCACCGTAGGGGCCCAGCAGGGTCGAAGCATACTGGGGCCACGTAGTGTGAAAGTGAAACCCGGGGCTCTGGGACGAAGGCAATGAAGGAACAGGAGTGAGTTTTTAGTCAGTAAAAGTCTGACACTATCTCCCGCTCCGCCCAAGAGGGAAGGATGCCATTGTATGATTTTCCCAACGGAAAAAAAATAAACATGACGTGTCAATATATCAGTCGCGCGAGTGAGAATGAAGGATGGAGCTATACACGTTTTATAGCGTCATCCTTTTAACTGTTCAGGTTAGGTCGTGAAATGGAACACGTTAAGAACTCGTGGTAACAGCAAAACAAAAAAAATGTATATCCATAAACAATTATATTACAATAATCTATAATTCTATATTTAAATATGAAAGGAGAAACTGACAGACTGACGTGACATATCAACGTACAGCCGAAGCTGCACTAGGAGCGTGAAATTTTGCACAAGGTATGACGTAGCATTAAGAAAAGATTTTCCAAAATACACCCCTCAAGGTGATGAAACAGGCGTCCAAAATTTGTAAAGAGAGAACTGCTTTCACGCGGGCTGAATCTAGTCACCAAAAAGATTGTATGGGAACAGCGTTTCTGAACACTGTTAAATTTGAACAAAGAACACCATTATAAAATGGCGGTACGATTGAACACATTTCACATTTGCAACAAAATATCTAAATCCCAACAGCGTTACAGATTTAAATTACTTACTTACCCATAATAACTTTAATATTTCGAAGTCTTTACACTAATCACGAACTTCCAACAAGAAATGAACTGTTTTAATTAAATAAAACATCTGCTAGTAATGCCCGCTGTCCGACATGGCCGTGAACTTAGCAGACCATTTTCCAGCAGAGCATAAAAAAATTAGAGTTCTACTCGCATGCAGCATAGTTCTGGAGTTCCTGATACTTTTTAGAAAAAGTTCTGGTGTTTTTCCTGGAAAAATTTCAAATGAAAATATGATCTGCTAACTTCCGGTAGCAGATCATTTTTTCCAAAACCAAAATTTTAAAAGTGCATTCGGTGCACAAAGGCGAGTTCTATAGTTCCTAATTACTTTTAGTAATAGTTCTGTCAATTAGAGCTCACAAAAAAATAAAAACTTATCAATGTAATCACAGGAAAAAAACAAGTAATCATCATAAAACTGACGATAATTACGTAATACGACGGTTTTCACATATAATTCTAAATATTATCAGTAGTTTAGATGTTACCTAAACAAAAAAAAAGCGAAATATAACGGTAATCGATTTCAAGTATCAGCAGAGCATGGTTGAAGATGTCGATTAGCAAAAATCATGAATATTTTCAGAGTTCAAATTAAAAAAAATCATAAAAAACTTCTGAAAGTGCCCAGAACTGGGACCTCCTCGACTTCTTATACTTCTGTACCAATACTATATAAAAACATGGAAAACAAATCCAGAACTTCAACACAAGTATCAGCAGAGCATGGTTGAAGATGTCGATTAGCTAAAATTATGAATATTTTCAGAGTTCAAATTAAAAAAATCATAAAAAACTTCTGAAAGTTCCCAGAACTGAGAACTCATCGATTTCTTATACTTCTGTATCAATACTATGTGAAAACATGGAAAACAAGTCCAGAACTCCGACACAAGTATCAGCAGAGCATGGTTGAAGATGTCGATTAGCTAAAATCATGAATATTTTCAGTGTTCAAAATAAAAAATCATAAGAAACTTCCGAAAGTGCCCAGAATTGGGAACTCCTCGGTTTCTTATACTTCTATATCAGAACTATATGAAACCATGGAAACCAAACACAGAACTTCGACAAAAGTAGTAGCAGAGCATGGTTGTAAATAAAACTTAGCGAAAATCAAAAATATTAGCTATGTTAAGAAAAAAATCACAATAAACTTTTGAAAAGACCGAAGACCGGGAACTCCTCGGTTTCCTATACAACTATAATTTGTATATACAAATCAGCAAAATCCAGGACTAGAACTCCTACACACGTATAAGCAGAGCATAGTTGAAGATTGCTATTAGCAAAAATCATAAATATTTTCAGTGTTTAAATTAAAAAAAATCATAAGATACTTCTGAAAGTGCCCAGAACTGGGAACTCCTCGGTTTCTTATACGCCTGTATTATTACTATATGAAACCATGGAAACCAAATTCAGAACTCCGACACAAGTATCAGCAGAGCATGGTTGAAGATGTCGATTGGCTAAAATCATGAATATTTTCAGTGTTCAAATTAAAAAAATCATAAGAAACTTCTGAAAGTGCCCAGAATTGGGAACTCCTCGGTTTCTTATACTTCTATATCGTACTATATGAAACCATGGAAACTAAATCCAGAACTCCGACACAAGTATTAGCAGAGCATGGTTGTAAATATAAATAAGCAAAAATAAAGAATATTAGCTATGTTCCAAAAAAAATCAGAACAAACTTTTGAAAGGATCGAAGACCGGGAACTCCTCGGTTTCCTATACAACTATAATTCGTATATATAAATCAGCAAAATCCAGGACTAGAACTCCAACACACGTATCAGCAGAGCATACTTGAAAATGGCGATTAGCAAAAATCATGAATATTTTCAGTGTTGAAGTTAAAAAAATCATTAGAAACTTCTCAAAGTGCACAGAACTGAGAAATCGACTATTTCTTATACAACTGTATCTAAGCTATATTAAAACATGAAAACCAAATCCAGAACTCCGACACAAGTATCAGCAGAGCATGGTTGAATATGTCGATTAGCAAAAATCATGAATATTTTCAGAGTTCAAATTAAAAAAAATCATAAAAAACTTCTGAAAGTGCCCAGAACTGGGACTTCCTCGACTTCTTATACTTCTGTACCAATACTATATAAAAACATGGAAAACAAATCCAGAACTTCAACACAAGTATCAGCAGAGCATGGTTGAAGATGTCGATTAGCTAAAATTATGAATATTTTCAGAGTTCAAATTAAAAAAATCATAAAAAACTTCTGAAAGTTCCCAGAACTGAGAACTCATCGATTTCTTATACTTCTGTATCAATACTATGTGAAAACATGGAAAACAAGTCCAGAACTCCGACACAAGTATCAGCAGAGCATGGTTGAAGATGTCGATTAGCTAAAATCATGAATATTTTCAGTGTTCAAAATAAAAAATCATAAGAAACTTCCGAAAGTGCCCAGAATTGGGAACTCCTCGGTTTCTTATACTTCTATATCAGAACTATATGAAACCATGGAAACCAAACACAGAACTTCGACAAAAGTAGTAGCAGAGCATGGTTGTAAATAAAACTTAGCGAAAATCAAAAATATTAGCTATGTTAAGAAAAAAATCACAATAAACTTTTGAAAAGACCGAAGCCCGGGAACTCCTCGGTTTCCTATACAACTATAATTTGTATATACAAATCAGCAAAATCCAGCACTAGAACTCCTACACACGTATAAGCAGAGCATAGTTGAAGATTGCTATTAGCAAAAATCATAAATATTTTCAGTGTTTAAATTAAAAAAAATCATAAGATACTTCTGAAAGTGCCCAGAACTGGGAACTCCTCGGTTTCTTATACGCCTGTATTATTACTATATGAAACCATGGAAACCAAATTCAGAACTCCGACACAAGTATCAGCAGAGCATGGTTGAAGATGTCGATTGGCTAAAATCATGAATATTTTCAGTGTTCAAATTAAAAAAATCATAAGAAACTTCTGAAAGTGCCCAGAATTGGGAACTCCTCGGTTTCTTATACTTCTATATCGTACTATATGAAACCATGGAAACTAAATACAGAACTCCGACACAAGTATTAGCAGAGCATGGTTGTAAATATAAATAAGCAAAAATAAAGAATATTAGCTATGTTCCAAAAAAAATCAGAACAAACTTTTGAAAGGATCGAAGACCGGGAACTCCTCGGTTTCCTATACAACTATAATTCGTATATATAAATCAGCAAAATCCAGGACTAGAACTCCAACACACGTATCAGCAGAGCATACTTGAAAATGGCGATTAGCAAAAATCATGAATATTTTCAGTGTTGAAGTTAAAAAAATCATTAGAAACTTCTCAAAGTGCACAGAACTGAGAAATCGACTATTTCTTATACGACTGTATCTAAGCTATATTAAAACATGAAAACCAAATCCAGAACTCCGACACAAGTATCAGCAGAGCATGGTTGAATATGTCGATTAGCTAAAATCATGAATATTTTCAGAGTTCAAATTAAAAAAAATCATAAAAAACTTCTGAAATGACCCAGAACTGGGAACTCCTCGATTTCTTATACTTCTGTATCAATACTATATGAAAACATGGAAAACAAGTCCAGAACTCCAACACAAGTATCAGCAGAGCATGCCCAGAACTGGGAACTCCTCGGTTTCTTATACGCCTGTATTATTACTATATGAAACCATGGAAACCAAATCCAGAACTCCGACACAAGTATCAGCAGAGCATGGTTGAAGATGTCGATTGGCTAAAATCATGAATATTTTCAGTGTTCAAATTAAAAAAATCATAAGAAACTTCTGAAAGTGCCCAGAATTTGGAACTCCTCGGTTTCATATACTTCTATATCAGTACTATATGAAACCATGGAAACTTAATCCAGAACTCCGACACAAGTATTAGCAGAGCATGGTTGTATATATAAATAAGCAAAAATAAAGAATACTAGCTATGTTAAAAAAAAAAATCAGAACAAACTTTTGAAAGGATCGAGGACCAGGAACTCCTCGGTTTCCTATACAACTATAATTCGTTTATATAAATCAGCAAAATCCAGGACTAGAACTCCAACACACGTATCAGCAGAGCATACTTGAAAATGGCGATTAGCAAAAATCATGAATATTTTCAGTGTTGAAGTTAAAAACATCATAAGAAACTTCTCAAAGTGCCCAGAACTGAGAAATCCTCTATTTCTTATACGGCTGTATCAATACTATATGAAAACTTGGAAACCAAAACCAGAACTCCGATACAAGTATCAGCAGAGCATGGTTGAAGATGGCGATTAGCTAAAATCATGAATATTTTCAGTGTTCAAATTAAAAAAATCATAAGAAAGTTCTCAAAGTGCCCAGAACCAGGAACTCCTCAGTTTCTTATACTTCTATATCAGTATTATATAAAACGATGATAACCAAATCCAGAACACCGACACAAGTAGTAGCAGAGCATGGTTGTAAATAAAACTTAGCAAAAATATTAGCCATGTTAAGAAAAAAAAAACAATAAACTTTTGAAAGGACCGAGGACCGAGAACTCTTCGGTTTTCTATACATCTATAATCCTTATATATAAATCAGCAAAATCCAGTACTAGAACTCTGACACACGTATCAGCAGAGCATAGTTGAAGATGTCGATTAGCAAAAATCATGAATATTTTCAGTGTTCAAATTAAAAAAAATCATAAAATACTTCTGAAAGTGCCCAGAACTGGGAACTCCTCGATTTCTTATACTTCTGTATCAATACTATGTGAAAACATGGAAAACAAGTCCAGAACTCCAACACAAGTATCAGCAGAGCATGGTTGAAAATGTCGATTAGCTAAAATCATGAATATTTTCAGTGTTCAAATTAAAAAATCATAAGAAACTTCTGAAAGTGTCCAGAACTGAGAACTCCTCGGTTTCTTATACTTCTATATCAGTACTATATGAAACCATGGAAACTAAATCCAGAACTCCGACACAAGTATTAGCAGAGCATGGTTGTAAATATAAATAAGCAAAAATAAAGAATATTAGCTATGTTCCTAAAAAAATCAGAACAAACTTTTGAAAGGATCGAGGACCGGAAACTCCTCGGTTTCCTATACAACTATAATTCGTATATATAAATCAGCAAAATCCAGGACCAGAACTCCGACACGCGTATCAGCAGAGCATAGTTGAAAATGGCAATTAGCAAAAATCATGAATATTTTTAGTGTTGAAGTTAAAAAAATCATAAGAAACTTCTCAAAGTGCCCAGAACTAAGAAATCCTCTATTTCTTATACGGCTGTATCAATACTATATGAAAACATGGAAACCAACACCAGAACTCCGATACAAGTATCAGCAGAGCATGGTTGAAGATGGCGATTAGCTGAAATCATGAATATTTTCATTGTTCAAATTAAAAAAATCATAAGAAACTTTTCAAAGTGCCCAGAACTGAGAACTCCTCTATTTCTTATACGGCTGTATAAATACTATATGAAAACATGGAAACCAAAACCAGTACTCCGATACAAGTATCAGCAGAGCATGGTTGAAGATGGCGATTAGCTAAAATCATGAATATTTTCAGTGTTCAAATTAAAAAAAATCATAAGAAACTTCCGAAAGTGCCCAGAATTGGGAACTCCTCGCTTTCTTATACTTCTATATTAGTACTATATAAAACGACGATAAGCAAATCCAGAACACCGACACAAGTAGTAACAGAGCATGGTTGTAAATAAAACTTAGCAAAAATCAAAAATATTAGCCATGTTAAGAAAAAAAAAAACAATAAACTTTTGAAAGGACCGAGGACCGGGAACTCCTCGGTTTCCTATACAACTATAATTCGTATATATAAATCAGCAAAATCCAGGACCAGAACTCCGACACACGTATCAGCAGAGCATACTTGAAAATGGCGATTAGCAAAAATTTGAACAATGAAAATATTCATGATTTCAGCTAATCGCCATCTTCAACCATGCTCTGTTGATACTTGTATCGGAGTTCTGGTTTTGGTTTCCATGTTTTCATATAGTATTGATACAGCCGTATAAGAAATAGTGGATTTCTTAGTTCTGGGCACTTTGAGAAGTTTCTTATAATTTTTTTAACTTCAACACTAAAAATATTCATGATTTTTGCTAATTGCCATTTTCAAGTATGCTCTGCTGATACGCGTGTCGGAGTTCTGGTCCTGGATTTTGCTGATTTATATAAACGAATTATAGTTGTATAGGAAACCGAGGAGTCCCGGTCCTCGATCCTTTCAAAAGTTTGTTCTGATTTTTTTAGGAACATAGCTAATATTCTTTATTTTTGCTTATTTATATTTACAACCATGCTCTGCTAATACTTGTGTCGGAGTTCTGGATTTATTTTCCATGGTTTCATATAGTACTGATATAGAAGTATAAGAAACCGAGGAGTTCCCAATTCTGGGCACTTTCAGAAGTTTCTTATGATTTTTTTAATTTGAACTCTGAAAATATTCATGATTTTTGCTAATCGCCATCTTCAACTATGCTCTGCTGATACGTGTGTCGGAGTTCTAGTACTGGATTTTGCTGATTTATATATAACAATTATAGATGTATAGGAAACCGAAGAGTTCTCGGTCCTCGGTTCTTTCAAAAGTTTATTGTTTTTTTTTTTTTCTTAACATGGCTAATATTTTTGATTTTTGCTAAGTTTTATTTACAACCATGCTCTGCTACTACTTGTGTCGGTGTTCTGGATTTGGTTATCATCGTTTTATATAATACTGATATAGAAGTATAAGAAACTGAGGAGTTCCTGGTTCTGGGCACTTTGAGAACTTTCTTATAATATTTTTAATTTGAACACTGAAAATATTCATGATTTTAGCTAATCGCCATCTTCAACCATGCTCTGCTGATACTTGTATCGGAGTTCTGGTTTTGGTTTCCAAGTTTTCATATAGTATTGATACAGCCGTATAAGAAATAGAGGATTTCTCAGTTCTGGGCACTTTGAGAAGTTTCTTATGATGTTTTTAACTTCAACACTGAAAATATTCATGATTTTTGCTAATCGCCATTTTCAAGTATGCTCTGCTGATACGTGTGTTGGAGTTCTAGTCCTGGATTTTGCTGATTTATATAAACGAATTATAGTTGTATAGGAAACCGAGGAGTTCCTGGTCCTCGATCCTTTCAAAAGTTTGTTCTGATTTTTTTTTTAACATAGCTAGTATTCTTTATTTTTGCTTATTTATATATACAACCATGCTCTGCTAATACTTGTGTCGGAGTTCTGGATTAAGTTTCCATGGTTTCATATAGTACTGATATAGAAGTATATGAAACCGAGGAGTTCTTAATTCTGGGCACTTTCAGAAGTTTCTTATGATTTTTTTAATTTGAACACTGAAAATATTCATGATTTTAGCCAATCGACATCTTCAACCATGCTCTGCTGATACTTGTGTCGGAGTTCTGGATTTGGTTTCCATGGTTTCATATAGTAATAATACAGGCGTATAAGAAACCGAGGAGTTCCTAGTTCTGGGCACGTTCAGAACTTTCTTATGATTTTTTTTAATTTGAACACTGAAAATATTCATGATTTTAGCCAATCACCATATTCAACTATGCTCTGCTGATACGTGTGTCGGAGTTCTAGTACTGGATTTTGCTGATTTATATATAAGGATTATAGATGTATAGGAAACCGAAGAGTTCTCGGTCCGCGGTCTTTTCAAAAGTTTATTGTTTCTTTTTTTTTCTTAACATGGCTAATATTTTTGATTTTTGCTAAGTTTTATTTACAACCATGCTTTGCTACTACTTGTGTCGGTGTTCTGGATTTGGTTATCATTGTTTTATATAGTACTGATATAGAAGTATAAGAAACTGTGGAGTTTCTGGTTCTGGGCACTTTGAGAACTTTCTTATGATTTTTTTAATTTGAACACTGAAAATATTCATGATTTTAGCTAATCGACATCTTCAACCATGCTCTGCTGATACTTGTGTTGGAGTTCTGGACTTGTTTTCCATGTTTTCACATAGTATTGATACAGAAGTATAAGAAATCGAGAAGTTCCCAGTTCTGGGAACTTTCAGAAGTTTTTTATGTTTTTTTTTTAATTGGAACACTGAAAATATTCATGATTTTAGCTAATCGACATCTTCAACCATGCTCTGCTGATACTTGTGTCGGAGTTCTGGATTTTGTTTCCATGTTTTAATATAGCTTAGATACAGTCGTATAAGAAATCGAGGAGTTCTTGGTTCTGGGCACTTTCAGAAGTTTCTTATGATTTTTTTAATTTGATTACTGAAAATATTCATGATTTTTGCTAATCGCCATCTTCAACTATGCTCTGCTGATACGTGTGTCAGAGTTCTAGTACTGGATTTTGCTGATTTATATATAAGGATTATAGATGTATAGGAAACCGAAGAGTTCTTGGTCCTCGGTCCTTTCAAAAGTTTATTGTTTTTTTTTTTTTCTTAACATGGCTAATATTTTTGATTTTTGCTAAGTTTTATTTACAACCATGCTCTGCTACTACTTGTGTCGGTGTTCTGGATTTGGTTATCATCGTTTTATATAGTACTGATATAGAAGTATAAGAAACTGAGGAGTTGCTGGTTCGGGGCACTTTGAGAACTTTCTTATAATATTTTTAATTTGAACACTGAAAATATTCATGATTTTAGCTAATCGCCATCTTCAACCATGCTCTGCTGATACTTGTATCAGAGTTCTGGTTTTGGCTTCCATGTTTCATATAGTATTGATACAGCCGTATAAGAAATAGAGGATTTCTCAGTTCTGGGCACTTTGAGAAGTTTCTAGATTATGATTATTTTAACTTCAACACTGAAAATATTCATGATTTTTGCTAATCGCCATTTTCAAGTATGCTCTGCTGATACGTGTGTCGGAGTTCTAGTCCTGGATTTTGCTGATTTATATAAACGAATTATAGTTGTATAGGAAACCGAGGAGTTCCTGGACCTCGATCCTTTCAATAGTTTGTTCTGATTTTTTTTTTTAACATAGCTAGTATTCTTTATTTTTGCTTATTTATATTTACAACCATGCTCTGCTAATACTTGTGTCGGAGTTCTGGATTTAGTTTCCATGGTTTCATATAGTAATGATATAGAAGTATAAGAAACCGAGGAGTTCCCAATTCTGGGCACTTTCAGATGTTTCTTATGATTTTTTTAATTTGAACTCTGAAAATATTCATGATTTTTGCTAATCGCCATTTTCAAGAATGCTCTGCTGATACGTGTGTTGGAGTTCTAGTCCTGGATTTTGCTGATTTATATATACGAATTATAGTTGTATAGGAAACCGAGGAGTTCCCGGTCTTCGATCCTTTCAAAAGTTTGTTCTGATTTTTTTTGGAACATAGCTAATATTCTTTATTTTTGCTTATTTATATTTACAACCATGCTCTGCTAATACTTGTGTCGGAGTTCTGGATTTAGTTTCCATGGTTTCATATAATACGATATAGAAGTATAAGAAACCGAGGAGTTCCCAATTCTGGGCACTTTCAGAAGTTTCTTATGATTTTTTTAATTTGAACACTGAAAATATTCATGATTTTAGCCAATCGACATCTTCAACCATGCTCTGCTGATACTTGTGTCGGAGTTCTAGTACTGGATTTTGCTGATTTATATATAACAATTATAGATGTATAGGAAACCGAAGAGTTCTCGGTCCTCGGTTCTTTCAAAAGTTTATTGTTTTTTTTTTCTTAACATGGCTAATATTTTTGATTTTTGCTAAGTTTTATTTACAACCATGCTCTGCTACTACTTGTGTCGGTGTTCTGGATATGGTTATCATCGTTTTATATAGTACTGATATAGAAGTATAAGAAACCGAGGAGTTCCCAATTCTGGGCACTTTGAGAACTTTCTTATGATTTTTTTAATTTGAACACTGAAAATATTCATGATTTTAGCTAATCGCCATCTTCAACCATGCTCTGCTGATACTTGTATCGGAGTTCTGGTTTTGGTTTCCATGTTTCATATAGTATTGATACAGCCGTATAAGAAATAGAGGATTTCTCAGTTCTGGGCACTTTGAGAAGTTTCTTATGATTTTTTTAACTTCAACACTGAAAATATTCATGATTTTTGTTAATCGCCATTTTCAAGTATGCTCTGCTGATACGTGTGTCGGAGTTCTAGTCCTGGATTTTGCTGATTTATATACACGAATTATATTAATAGGAAACCGAGGAGTTCCTGGTCCTCGATCCTTTCAAAAGTTTGTTCTGATTTTTTTTTTTTTAACATAGCTAGTATTATTTATTTTTGCTTATTTATATTTACAACCATGCTCTGATAATACTTGTGTCGGAGTTCTGGATTTAGTTTCCATGGTTTCATATAGTACTGATATAGAAGTATAAGAAACCGAAGAGTTCCCAATTCTGGGCACTTTCAGAAGTTACTTATGATTTTTTTAATTTGAACACTGAAAATAGTCATGATTTTAGCTAATCGCCATCTTCAACCATGCTCTGCTGATACTTGTATCGGAGTTCTGGTTTTGGTTTCCATGTTTTCATATAGTATTGATACAGTTGTATAAGAAATAGAGGATTTCTCAGTTCTGGGCACTTTGAGAAGTTTCTTATGATTTTTTTAACTTCAACACTGAAAATATTCATGATTTTTGCTAATCGCCATTTTCAAGTATGCTCTGCTGATACGTGTGTCGGAGTTCTAGTCCTGGATTTTGCTGATTTATATACACGAATTATATTAATAGGAAACCGAGGAGTTCCTGGTCCTCGATCCTTTCAAAAGTTTGTTCTGATTTTTTTTTTTTAACATAGCTAGTATTATTTATTTTTGCTTATTTATATTTACAACCATGCTCTGATAATACTTGTGTCGGAGTTCTGGATTTAGTTTCCATGGTTTCATATAGTACTGATATAGAAGTATAAGAAACCGAGGAGTTCCCAATTCTGGGCACTTTCAGAAGTTACTTATGATTTTTTTTAATTTGAACTCTGAAAATATTCATGATTTTTGCTAATCGCCATCTTCAACTATGCTCTGCTGATACGTGTGTCGGAGTTCTAGTACTGGATTTTACTGATTTATATATAAGGATTATAGATGTATAGGAAACCGAAGAGTTCTTGGTCCTCGGTCCTTTCAAAAGTTTATTGTTTTTTTTTTTCTTAACATGGCTAATATTTTTGATTTTTGCTAAGTTTTATTTACAACCATGCTCTGCTACTACTTGTGTCGGTGTTCTGGATTTGGTTATCATCGTTTTATATAGTACTGATATAAAAGTATAAGAAACTGAGGAGTTCCTGGTTCTGGGCACTTTGAGAACTTTCTTATGATTTTTTTAATTTGAACACTGAAAATAGTCATGATTTTAGCTAATCGCCATCTTCAACCATGCTCTGCTGACACTTGTATCGGAGTTCTGGTTTTGGTTTCCATGTTTCATATAGTATTGATACAGCCGTATAAGAAATAGAGGATTTCTCAGTTCTGGGCACTTTGAGAAGTTTCTAGATTATGATTATTTTAACTTCAACACTGAAAATATTCATGATTTTTGCTAATCGCCATTTTCAAGTATGCTCTGCTGATACGTGTGTTGGAGTTCTAGTCCTGGATTTTGCTGATTTATATACACGAATTATAGTAATAGGAAACCGAGGAGTTCCTGGTCCTCGATCCTTTCAAAAGTTTGTTCTGATTTTTTTTTTTTAACATAGCTAGTATTATTTATTTTTGCTTATTTATATTTACAACCATGCTCTGATAATACTTGTGTCGGAGTTCTGGATTTAGTTTCCATGGTTTCATATAGTACTGATATAGAAGTATAAGAAACCGAGGAGTTCCCAATTCTGGGCACTTTCAGAAGTTACTTATGATTTTTTTAATTTGAACTCTGAAAATATTCATGATTTTTGCTAATCGCCATCTTCAACTATGCTCTGCTGATACGTGTGTCGGAGTTCTAGTACTGGATTTTGCTGATTTATATATAACGATTATAGATGTATAGGAAACCAAAGAGTTCTCGGTGCTCGGTCCTTTCAAAAGTTTATTGTTTTTTTTTTTCTTAACATGGCTAATATTTTTGATTTTTGCTAAGTTTTATTTACAACCATGCTCTGCTACTACTTGTGTCGGTGTTCTGGATATGGTTATCATCGTTTTATATAGTACTGATATAGAAGTATAAGAAACTGAGGAGTTCCTGGTTCTGGGCACTTTGAGAACTTTCTTATGATTTTTTTTAATTTGAACACTGAAAATATTCATGATTTTAGCTAATCGCCATCTTCAACCATGCTCTGCTGATACTTGTATCAAAGTTCTGGTTTTGGTTTCCATGTTTCATATAGTATTGATACAGCCGTATAAGAAATAGAGGATTTCTCAGTTCTGGGCACTTTGAGAAGTTTCTAGATTATGATTATTTTAACTTCAACACTGAAAATATTCATGATTTTTGCTAATCGCCATTTTCAAGTATGCTCTGCTGATACGTGTGTCGGAGT
Organism: Mythimna impura; assembly: GCA_905147345.3. Taxonomy (NCBI): domain Eukaryota; kingdom Metazoa; phylum Arthropoda; class Insecta; order Lepidoptera; family Noctuidae; genus Mythimna; species Mythimna impura. The sequence goes on along the minus strand of LR990365.1, from coordinate 14,553,388 downwards.
TCTAGTCCTGGATTTTGCTGATTTATATAAACGAATTATAGTTGTATAGGAAACCGAGGAGTTCCTGGTCCTCGATCCTTTCAATAGTTTGTTCTGATTTTTTTTTTTAACATAGCTAGTATTCTTTATTTTTGCTTATTTATATTTACAACCATGCTCTGCTAATACTTGTGTCGGAGTTCTGGATTTAGTTTCCATGGTTTCATATAGTACTGATATAGAAGTATAAGAAACCGAGGAGTTCCCAATTCTGGGCACTTTCAGAAGTTTCTTATGATTTTTTTAATTTGAACTCTGAAAATATTCATGATTTTAGCTAATCGACATCTTCAACCATGCTCTGCTGATACTTGTATCGGAGTTCTGGTTTTGGTTTCCATGTTTTCATATAGTATTGATACAGCCGTATAAGAAATATTGGATTTCTTAGTTCTGGGCACTTTGAGAAGTTTCTCATGATTTTTTTAATTTGAACACTGAAAATATTCATGATTTTAGCTAATCGCCATCTTCAACCATGCTCTGCTGATACTTGTATCGGAGTTCTGGATTTAGTATCCATGGTTTCATATAGTACTGATATAGAAGTATAAGAAACCGAGGAGTTCCCAATTCTAGGCACTTTCAGAAGTTTCTTATGATTTTTTTAATTTGAACACTGAAAATATTCATGATTTTAGCCAATCGACATCTTCAACCATGCTCTGCTGATACTTGTATCGGAGTTCTGGATTTGGTTTCCATGGTTTCATATAGTAATAATACAGGCGTATAAGAAACCGAGGAGTTCCCAGTTCTGGGCACTTTCAGAAGTTTCTTATGATTTTTTTAATTTAAACACTGAAAATATTTATGATTTTTGCTAATAGCAATCTTCAACTATGCTCTGCTTATACGTGTGTAGGAGTTCTAGTCCTGGATTGTGCTGATTTGTATATAAAAATTATAGTTGTATAGGAAACCGAGGAGTTCCTGGTCCTCGATCCTTTCAATAGTTTGTTCTGATTTTTTTTTTTTAACATAGCTAGTATTCTTTATTTTTGCTTATTTATATTTACAACCATGCTCTGCTAATACTTGTGTCGCAGTTCTGGATTTAGTTTCCATGGTTTCATATAGTTCTGATATAGAAGTATAAGAAACCGAGGAGTTTCCAATTCTGGGCACTTTCAGAAGTTTCTTATGATTTTTTTAATTTGTACTCTGAAAATATTCATGATTTTAGCTAATCGACATCTTCAACCATGCTCTGCTGATACTTGTATCGGAGTTCTGGTTTTAATTCCCATGTTTTCATATTGTATTGATACAGCCGTATAAGAAATAGAGGAGTTCTCAGTTCTGGGCACTTTGAGAAGTTTCTTATGATTTTTTTAATTTGAACACTGAAAATATTCATGATTTTAGCTAATCGCCATCTTCAACCATGCTCTGCTGATACTTGTATCGGAGTTCTGGTTTTGGTTTCCATGGTTTCATATAGTATTGATACAGCCGTATAAGAAATAGTGGATTTCTCAGTTCTGGGCACTTTGAGAAGTTTCTTATGATTTTTTTAACTTCAACACTGAAAATATTCATGATTTTTGCTAATCGCCATTTTCAAGTATGCTCTGCTGATACGTGTGTCGGAGTTCTAGTCCTGGATTTTGCTGATTTATATAAACGAATTATAGTTGTATAGGAAACCGAGGAGTTCCTGGTCCTCGATCCTTTCAATAGTTTGTTCTGATTTTTTTTTTTAACATAGCTAGTATTCTTTATTTTTGCTTATTTATATTTACAACCATGCTCTGCTAATACTTGTGTCGGAGGTCTGGATTTAGTTTCCATGGTTTCATATAGTACTGATATAGAAGTATAAGAAACCGAGGAGTTCCCAATTCTGGGCACTTTCAGAAGTTTCTTATGATTTTTTTAATTTGAACACTGAAAATATTCATGATTTTAGCCAATCGACATCTTCAACCATGCTCTGCTGATACTTGTGTCGGAGTTATGGATTTTGTTTCCATGGTTTCATATAGTAATAATACAGGCGTATAAGAAACCGAGGAGTTCCCAGTTCTGGGCACTTTCAGAAGTTTCGTATGATTTTTTTTAATTTAAACACTGAAAATATTTATGATTTTTGCTAATAGCAATCTTCAACTATGCTCTGCTTATACGTGTGTAGGAGTTCTAGTCCTGGATTTTGCTGATTTGTGTATACAAATTATAGTTGTATAGGAAACCGAGGAGTTCCCGGTCTTCGGTCTTTTCAAAAGTTTATTGTGATTTTTTTCTTAACATAGCTAATATTTTTGATTTTCGCTAAGTTTTATTTACAACCATGCTCTGCTACTACTTGTGTCGAAGTTCTGTGTTTGGTTTCCATGGTTTCATATAGTTCTGATATAGAAGTATAAGAAACCGAGGAGTACCCAATTCTGGGCACTTTCGGAAGTTTCTTATGATTTTTTTTAATTTGAACACTGAAAATATTCATAATTTTAGCTAATCGATATCTTCAACCATGCTCTGCTGATACTTGTGTTGGAGTTCTGGATTTGTTTTCCATGTTTTCATATAGTATTGATACAGAAGTATAAGAAATCGAGGAGTTCCCAGTTCTGGGCACTTTCAGAAGTTTTTTATGATTTTTTTTAATTTGAACTCTGACAATATTCATGATTTTAGCTAATCGACATATTCAACCATGCTCTGCTGATACTTGTGTCGGAGTTCTGGATTTGGTTTCCATGTTTTAATATAGCTTAGATACAGTCGTATAAGAAATAGTGGATTTCTCAGTTCTGTGCACTTTGAGAAGTTTCTTATGATTTTTTTAACTTCAACACTGAAAATATTCATGATTTTTGCTAATCGCCATTTTCAAGTATGCTCTGCTGATACTTGTGTTGGAGTACTAGTCCTGGATTTTGCTGATTTATATATACGAATTATAGTTGTATAGGAAACCGAGGAGTTCCCGGTCTTCGATCCTTTCAAAAGTTTGTTCTGATTTTTTTTGGAACATAGCTAATATTCTTTATTTTTGCTTATTTATATTTACAACCATGCTCTGCTAATACTTGTGTCGGAGTTCTGGATTTAGTTTCCATGGTTTCATATAATACGATATAGAAGTATAAGAAACCGAGGAGTTCCCAATTCTGGGCACTTTCAGAAGTTTCTTATGATTTTTTTAATTTGAACACTGAAAATATTCATGATTTTAGCCAATCGACATCTTCAACCATGCTCTGCTGATACTTGTGTCGGAGTTCTGAATTTGGTTTCCATGGTTTCATATAGTAATAATACAGGCGTATAAGAAACCGAGGAGTTCCCAGTTCTGGGCACTTTCAGAAGTATCTTATGATTTTTTTTAATTTAAACACTGAAAATATTTATGATTTTTGCTAATAGCAATCTTCAACTATGCTCTGCTTATACGTGTGTAGGAGTTCTAGTCCTGGATTTTGCTGATTTGTATATACAAATTATAGTTGTATAGGAAACCGAGGAGTTCCCGGTCTTCGGTGTTTTCAAAAGTTTGTTGTGATTTTTTTCTTAACATAGCTAATATTTTTGATTTTCGCTAAGTTTTATTTACAACCATGCTCTGCTACTACTTGTGTCGAAGTTCTGTGTTTGGTTTCCATGGTTTCATATTGTTCTGATATAGAAGTATAAGAAACCGAGGAGTACCCAATTCTGGGCACTTTCGGAAGTTTCTTATGATTTTTTTTAATTTGAACACTGAAAATATTCATAATTTTAGCTAATCGACATATTCAACCATGCTCTGCTGATACTTGTGTCGGAGTTCTGGATTTGGTTTCCATGTTTTAATATAGCTTAGATACAGTCGTATAAGAAATAGTGGATTTCTCAGTTCTGTGCACTTTGAGAAGTTTCTTATGATTTTTTTAACTTCAACACTGAAAATATTCATGATTTTTGCTAATCGCCATTTTCAAGTATGCTCTGCTGATACGTGTGTTGGAGTTCTAGTCCTGGATTTTGCTGATTTATATATACGAATTATAGTTGTATAGGAAACCGAGGAGTTCCCGGTCTTCGATCCTTTCAAAAGTTTGTTCTGATTTTTTTTGGAACATAGCTAATATTCTTTATTTTTGCTTATTTATATTTACAACCATGCTCTGCTAATACTTGTGTCGGAGTTCTGGATTTAGTTTCCATGGTTTCATATAATACGATATAGAAGTATAAGAAACCGAGGAGTTCCCAATTCTGGGCACTTTCAGAAGTTTCTTATGATTTTTTTAATTTGAACACTGAAAATATTCATGATTTTAGCCAATCGACATCTTCAACCATGCTCTGCTGATACTTGTGTCGGAGTTCTGAATTTGGTTTCCATGGTTTCATATAGTAATAATACAGGCGTATAAGAAACCGAGGAGTTCCCAGTTCTGGGCACTTTCAGAAGTATCTTATGATTTTTTTTAATTTAAACACTGAAAATATTTATGATTTTTGCTAATAGCAATCTTCAACTATGCTCTGCTTATACGTGTGTAGGAGTTCTAGTCCTGGATTTTGCTGATTTGTATATACAAATTATAGTTGTATAGGAAACCGAGGAGTTCCCGGTCTTCGGTGTTTTCAAAAGTTTGTTGTGATTTTTTTCTTAACATAGCTAATATTTTTGATTTTCGCTAAGTTTTATTTACAACCATGCTCTGCTACTACTTGTGTCGAAGTTCTGTGTTTGGTTTCCATAGTTTCATATAGTTCTGATATAGAAGTATAAGAAACCGAGGAGTTCCCAATTCTGGGCACTTTCGGAAGTTTCTTATGATTTTTTAATTTGAACACTGAAAATATTCATGATTTTAGCTAATCGACATCTTCAACCATGCTCTGCTGATACTTGTGTCGGAGTTCTGGACTTGTTTTCCATGTTTTCACATAGTATTGATACAGAAGTATAAGAAATAGACGAGTTCTCAGTTCTGGGAACTTTCAGAAGTTTTTTATGATTTTTTTAATTTGAACTCTGAAAATATTCATAATTTTAGCTAATCGACATATTCAACCATGCTCTGCTGATACTTGTGTCGGAGTTCTGGATTTGGTTTCCATGTTTTAATATAGCTTAGATACAGTCGTATAAGAAATAGTGGATTTCTCAGTTCTGTGCACTTTGAGAAGTTTCTTATGATTTTTTTAACTTCAACACTGAAAATATTCATGATCTTTGCTAATCGCCATTTTCAAGTATGCTCTGCTGATACGTGTGTTGGAGTTCTAGTCCTAGATTTTGCTGATTTATATATACGAATTATAGTTGTATAGGAAACCGAGGAGTTCCCGGTCTTCGATTCTTTCAAAAGTTTGTTCTGATTTTTTTTGGAACATAGCTAATATTCTTTATTTTTGCTTATTTATATTTACAACCATGCTCTGCTAATACTTGTGTCGGAGTTCTGGATTTAGTTTCCATGGTTTCATATAGTACTGATATAGAAGTATAAGAAACCGAGGAGTTCCCAATTCTGGGCACTTTCAGAAGTTTCTTATGATTTTTTTAATTTGAACACTGAAAATATTCATGATTTTAGCCAATCGACATCTTCAACCATGCTCTGCTGATACTTGTGTCGGAGTTCTGAATTTGGTTTCCATGGTTTCATATAGTAATAATACAGGCGTATAAGAAACCGAGGAGTTCCCAGTTCTGGGCACTTTCAGAAGTTTCTTATGATTTTTTTTAATTTAAACACTGAAAATATTTATGATTTTTGCTAATAGCAATCTTCAACTATGCTCTGCTTATACGTGTGTAGGAGTTCTAGTCCTGGATTTTGCTGATTTGTATATACAAATTATAGTTGTATAGGAAACCGAGGAGTTCCCGGGCTTCGGTCTTTTCAAAAGTTTATTGTGACTTTTTTCTTAACATAGCTAATATTTTTGATTTTCGCTAAGTTTTATTTACAACCATGCTCTGCTACTACTTGTGTCGAAGTTCTGTGTTTGGTTTCCATGGTTTCATATAGTTCTGATATAGAAGTATAAGAAACCGAGGAGTTCCCAATTCTGGGCACTTTCGGAAGTTTCTTATGATTTTTTAATTTGAACACTGAAAATATTCATGATTTTAGCTAATCGACATCTTCAACCATGCTCTGCTGATACTTGTGTCGGAGTTCTGGACTTGTTTTCCATGTTTTCACATAGTATTGATACAGAAGTATAAGAAATCGATGAGTTCTCAGTTCTGGGAACTTTCAGAAGTTTTTTATGATTTTTTTAATTTGAACTCTGAAAATATTCATAATTTTAGCTAATCGACATCTTCAACCATGCTCTGCTGATACTTGTGTTGGAGTTCTGGATTTGTTTTCCATGTTTTTATATAGTATTGATACAGAAGTATAAGAAGTCGAGGAGGTCCCAGTTCTGGGCACTTTCAGAAGTTTTTTATGATTTTTTTTAATTTGAACTCTGAAAATATTCATGATTTTTGCTAATCGACATCTTCAACCATGCTCTGCTGATACTTGAAATCGATTACCGTTATATTTCGCTTTTTTTTTGTTTAGGTAACATCTAAACTACTGATAATATTTAGAATTATATGTGAAAACCGTCGTATTACGTAATTATCGTCAGTTTTATGATGATTACTTGTTTTTTTCCTGTGATTACATTGATAAGTTTTTATTTTTTTGTGAGCTCTAATTGACAGAACTATTACTAAAAGTAATTAGGAACTATAGAACTCGCCTTTGTGCACCGAATGCACTTTTAAAATTTTGGTTTTGGAAAAAATGATCTGCTACCGGAAGTTAGCAGATCATATTTTCATTTGAAATTTTTCCAGGAAAAACACCAGAACTTTTTCTAAAAAGTATCAGGAACTCCAGAACTATGCTGCATGCGAGTAGAACTCTAATTTTTTTATGCTCTGCTGGAAAATGGTCTGCTAAGTTCACGGCCATCTGTCCGACGCTCTAGTTGTCGTGCGAATGTGCGGGAGCGAGATTGGAAGAGTGGCAACATGCCGTGGCTTTAAAAAAAAACACGTTACTTCGACTACCTTCAAAAATAAAATATTGTACAAAACTACCCTCGACCACAAGACAAATTGTGTAATGTCCGCACCAGACGTGTGCCTTTTTAAGACGACTTCAAAAAGGAGGAGGTTCTATGTTCGGATGAATGTATTTTTTTTTTGTATGTTGACCGATTTCTCGGTCAATTGTGGACCGATTTTGAACTTTTGTCTTGATTGTTTATAAATGGGTTAAGTATTAGAATTGTCATGAAATGCACTCTAGCTATAAGGTATTTAAGTTTGGCTGAGGGGTACTTTTTAGTGGTGGTACCTTATCTAAAAAGTGTAAAATAAAAAACTTTTTACAAAAATAAAATACAACCGACTTCAACTTAAAAAAAAAAACACTGAAAAGTGCAAAATAACTTTAATTTCAGAAGTCGGTGTTAAATAACGAAGAGAAAAACTATAATAGAAACAACAAAACAACCCTCGCCATCCAATGCACAATTACAGTTCGGTGCCCCTGAGACTTAAAAGTCGTAAAAGTTTTGTTGCAAGCGTAAGCCCATCTCAAAGCAACACCATCTCGGATAGATGCGATCTCTGGCTTGTGAAGATTAAACCTCCTTATAATTTTATCGAGTCGTCGGATAGCCTCTCTCCTGGACACGAGTTGCCATAGCCAACCTGGAAAACTCTAAACAAACTCCGCACCCAAGTTGGGCGCAGCAAAGACAACCTCAACGAATGAGGGTTCTCGGACGATTCCGATCTTCAGTGTTTGTGCGGCGTCTCCCCGCAGACCAGGTCCCACCTTCCATCCTGCATCACGTACCCTGGTTCCTGTTCACGTAGGGACCTAATGACAGCATCAGCGGACGGCATTGCCATGGCCGACTACTGGGCCAGGCAAGGAATTTAACTAGTTTTGCCATCGATACGCTAAGAGGAAGAAAAAGCAACTGATAGAATGTTTGACTCTAAAATGTGGTTACAGTTGTGTTTCTAAAAAAATAACAAAAGAGAAAAATATTTAGTTTTGTTTGTTGGTTTCAAATCTCAAACTTGTAAATAATAGGTACTCCTAATTCGTTTCAGTAAATTGTTTTTTAATTATCTCACAGAAGGTGTAAAAAGTAGAGTATCCAACACGGGGATAAAGCTGTTTTGGTCTTGGGTGGCTTAAATTCCTCACTTCACTCAGGAGTCTATGTTAAATCCCTCGTAGTGCTCGGGAGTTAATTATATATATGTCTGTGTTTTCGACACAGGCCAGAGATTTGTACTTATTGTAAATCGACATATTACAATAGTTTAGACATTCAGGGAAATATTACCTACTAGATAAAGTCAGCAAGGTTTTACGAACAATACAAAGTGTGTGTCTCTTGCATTTGAAAATTATATATGTTTATGCTAAGTTAGATAAACTATTTTTTTTTTGTCACTTAGGTAGACGCAATATGATTACATGTCTCAGGTAGGATGTAGGTACTCTGAAATTTGTCCTTAGACTGGTGTCACAAAATATATCGATTTAGTGCTGGTATGCCCTAGTTATGCCTACATATACTCACTACAAACTCACACACACTATAGACTTACACATACACACACTCATCATAAAGTTTAGTTTTCTCATTATATTGGTTTCTTATGTAAATTAGTTTCTGTTTTCTTAGCCACCACTTGATTACTGTTGAATTGTGCTCTTTTTAACCTAATTATGGCTTTGTTTGTTACGGAGAATTACTGACTCCTAAGTTACAGGCCCACATCTAGTTCAGGAGTCAGAGTACCTACATATATATATGTGACCTTGTAATAAGCTTATATGTTCATAGTTTTATGATGTAAATGCTGTTTTTTTTTTTTTGTGTGAAATAAATTTATTTATTTTAATTACCAAGATCTTGTCATAGGTACAAATCATTTCTCATGTTTATTGTTTGTTTATATTACCTTCTGCTGGCAGAGCAAACTCCGGGAATAGTGGTGTTCCACGCGTGCCTCTAAGTGATGTCAGCAAGATTGAAGGGGCCAGTTGGGACCAACGACGCTTGCCAGGGCTTTTTTTTTATTTATTTTTTTATGTGGGAAAATCATCTTATGACAAATCCCGCTCTTGGGCGGAGCGAGAGATAGTGTCAGACTTTTACTGACTAAAAACCCACTCCTGTTCCTTCGTTGCCTTTGTCCCAGGGCCCCGGGTTTCATTTTCACACTACCCATGGCCCCAGTAGGCTTCGACCCTGCTGGGCCCCTACGATTAGCTGACATCTCCCTGAGGCGCGCGTGGAACAATACGCGCCGTCGACTTGGGCTCGGTCCGGACGGTTACCGGACGGTTGGACGGCAGGCTACCCATTCCTCGCCGTCCGCAAGCCCGCGTCTACGGTGGCCGGAAATCAGGATCAGAATCCCGGCGGCTGTTGGGGCGTGAAGACCGTTGTCTCACGCGATCGGCCGCCTCCTTTGCTAGCATTACTGCTTCGCAGAAGGAGGCGACCGCCTGCCACTCCTCCTCGCTCCGGACCATGGCCTGTACCAAGGCCCGACGCGAGAGATCGCCGCCGCCGATCGCCCCCACGAGGACACGGCGTTGCTCTGCCCAGGCTGGGCACACCTCCACCGTGTGCTCCACCGTGTCCTCCGGGCGTTCCACACAGTGGCGACACCCGGGCGTCGCTTCCGCACGAATCCGGTGCAGGAACTTTCCGAACTTACCGTGTTCGGTGAGAACCTGCGTCATGCGGAAAGTGAAGACACCGTGTTGCCGCTCCAGCCACTCCTCAAAGAGGGGACTTATCGCCATAATTGTAGCGTGCCCAGCACTGGGTCGCGACAATCGCTGTCGCCATTTCTCCATGAGAACCCGCCGGAGCTCTGTCCGCCATGCTGCAACTTGTCGCGGCAGCGGAGTTTCGCCCCGGCGTTGCATCTCCATGCGCAGATCGTGCATGTGTGCATGGATTGTTGCCTCCAGTTGACAGACTGTTTTACGATGTCATAGAAATAATTATATAACGAGCGTTTCTCGCCATCAAACTGTATAGTTTGGCGAGCTAAAAATATGTTAAACGATTGTTAAAAATGTATGAGATAAATAAATAAAAAAAAAAAAAAGGAGGCGTCTGGACCCCCAAGGTTGGGCAGGAGCCGCCCGAGGGCAGCCCCAGTCCGGTTTAGTTTGGGAGCCAGACGTCGGAAGTGCTCCTCGAAATCCCATCGGCTGTCGAGAACGAGTCCCAGGTACTTCATCGTCGACCCGACGCCGATGTGTACTCCTCCTACCGTTAGTTGGGAACCCGGTGGTGGCGCGTTCCGAGGGCCGTGAAAGCACATGGCCTCGGACTTGTGCAATGCCACCTCGAGTCCCAACTCCTGGACCCTGCCTACGACTGTCGCAACCCCGTGTATCGCTAGTTCACGCTTGCCAGGGCTGCGCATAGTTCGAAGAAGTTAATGTAGCCCTCGCAAAAAAGGGTACCTACTTAACTGATAAATTATATTTATTTTGCAAATAGGTTTAAAAAAACACTTTTACACGTCAATTTATACTAGATAAGGCCGGCGTTTCCTAGCTGACTACCCTGAGAAGAAACACCGAAACTAACTCAGGGGTCAAAGTCTCTTTTAAAGCCCATACAGTAGGTAAATATGTAATGGTCAAATCCCATGAGAACCATGCAGATTTGTCTGAGATGGTCTTTTGAAGAAAGAACCATACAGATTTGAGTGGACCTGTCCAGTCAGTGCAAGCCTTTGTCAGTACTCGCAAAGCTCAACTCAGGACTATTAAGGAGCTCAACAACAACTGAAGGAACACTGGGTTTTAGTCAGTAAAAGTCTGACTAAAACCCAGTGAGTGAGACTTTTTAATTAGTGTATTACGTGAAGTTACTTCATTGAACCTCCTAGTTTTGAAGTCGGCTAAATAAATAAAACATCATCTTCATCCCAATGTCTAACACCAGCATTATAATTTATACAAACTTTACCGGAAATGGATGCGACGTTGCCAGATCTCTAAGAATATTCTAGAATCAGAATTTTCTAGAACAATCAACAGGAAGTTACGAAACACACAAAATAAAGCGCCCTATAAACGATCAAATCGTTTGTCAAATTATTTGATAGTAGGTACTTATGTAGGTTTGTTTTGACGCTGAAATGAAAACCTTGATTGAACTTGTGTTTGACAGACAAGTTTGAACGTAAACGGCAGTGTTTGTCAAACATTTATATCTCAGTTGTTTTAGCGTTATGAAAGAAGCTACAATACGCGGTATAAGTTGAACCAAAATGGCGATCGACCTTCAATGCGCAGTAACAGATTTTCAGGTCTTTATCGAAGTGCGGCGCAGCGGGGGCTGTGCGTAACCATAGCAATTTTACGGTCATTTTAGTTACGCCAAGTAAACAGTCCACAGAGTAGAAAATAATTAGCATTACGGACAAAGAGTTAACTGTTCTTTGATCGATTAAGATATTATCTGATGAAATCGTCAAAGTTTGACAAACAAATTTGTCAAACAAAGTTCGTTTATAATAATAAAAATATACTTAGCCTTTATTTCCTTAACATTTGTAACATTATTTTGTAAAGATAAACTAAATAATAAAATAACAAATAATAAAAACGGGTAAATATAATTCTAAATGGTCAAGGTCCCTTTCGGCCTCCTCCAAGGTTTTCCAGTTGGATCTGTCCCTGGCCTTGTTAATCCAATCAGCTCCTGCTGTTATTTTTATTTCATCGGACCAACGTTCATACGGGCGACCTCTGCTCCGGTGTCCACCTGGGCCTGTGACCTGGGCCTGATTTAATCGTTTACAGGGTGCTTAAAAGAGACGACGTTGTATTGTAAGTGTGAGCGAGAAAATAATGAGCTAAAAATTTCAACTATGAGAAATATGGGTTCACTAGCTTCTGTCAGCGACTTTGTCGCTTCATGTCGGTTATTACGGACGCAAAGTCGAAGTCGACGCCAGATAATAAGTATACAAGGTGCCAGATAAACTTGGAATAAAGTACATTGACCTTTAATCCTTATTATCTCTGCGTAGGTAGGTACCCGAAAAACAAACAATGTACTGGTTTTCATTACTAGGACATGTAAAGGATCACGATAGATGTCGATTCAAGATAGTTTTATGTCTTTATTTCAGTTTTTGAAATTAAGAATGGTTATAAATGGAGGAGGGTCAATGACCGTTATTCCAAGATTATCTTATTACTTTAGCCTATCTGGGTTACCATGACGTTTAAAGTAAGCTTGTTTTTATTCTTATTCCATTGTGGGTTTTTTTCCGGGTGGGAAAATCATCCAATGACATCCCTCGCTCTTGGCCGGAGCGAGAGATAGTGTCAGACTGTTTCTGACTAAAAACCCACTCCTGTTCCTTCTTTGCCATTTTTTTCCAGGGCCCCGAAGATCTCTTTCGCATCGCCCATGGCCCCAGTAGGCTTCGACCTTGCTGGACCCCTACGGTTGCTGACATCTCCTTGAAGCACGCATGGAAAAGTACGCGCCGTCGACGACTTGGGCCCGGTCCGGACGGTTACCGGACGATCGGACGGCGAGCCACCCATTGCTCGCCGTCCGATTCCATTGTGGGTAAGAGATAGCGCTAGACAACCTGCATAGCTCTGTCTCTTACCCACACTGAAATAAGAATGAAACAATCTTACTTTGAACGTCATGGTAACCCACTATGTCCTTGCTTGAAGTTCAAGCTTACTCTGTACCAATTAAATTTCATCACCAGCAGTTTATCCGTAAAAGTGTAACAGACAGACAGAGTTACTTTCATATATTTATAATATTAGTAAGTAAGTAAGTAAGTATGGATGATATTGATAACATAAAGTAATAATTTTGTCTTACGATTCTTGATCATACAAAAGGCCTAGGTTTTTTATCCAAACCTGATTTTGTCTTAAATCTACGATATACGCAAGTTTGGGATCATCATCATCATTTCAGCCGAAAGACGTCCACTGCTGGACATAGGCCTCCCCCAAGTGTCGCCCAATGAACGGTCCTGTGCGTCTCGCATCCATCGGACTCCAGTTTGGGATAATTCATAGAAAAATAAAGGTAGTAAAAAGCTCAAACTCATATCTCATACCAATTCGAAAAACCCAAGGTAGGCTAAAAAATATTAAATGTTTTAATAAACTTAACATACTGGCAAATAATATAAATTCCAGCCTGTTTTAATTATTTCCTACTGGATATTGTGATGTAAAAATGGTATAGTTTTCTAAACCAAGAGTCTGCACAACTGTACAAAATAAATTATGCAGAATCATTAAAAAAGGATGCGTTCTCGAAAAAATGGTACAGAGAACCGAAAGAGATGACCACTCAATCAAATCAATCAATCATCATCATCATCATCATCATTTCAGCCGAAAGACGTCCACTGCTGGACATAGGCCTCAATCAATCAATCAAATCATTTATTTGCTTAATACAGGTAGACAGATGTTACAGAATAATACAGAGAACACTGCATTATTACCTACTAAGGTGTGCAAATATTATGCTTATTACTTTTAATATAGTTATATGCATAATTATTAACATTACATTGCAAAATTAAAAAAGAAATATATGTAAAATTAAATAAATTCAGAATATTACAAATTTTAATGTGAAAGAGTATTGTAACTTAACTGTCAAATAATTTAAAATATTGGTCCAGATAGAGATGTCAAATTAAATTATCATTGCATGTCACGCTATTTTTATCGTCCTATTATTCTATGTCACTAAATTAGCCTTACTGTAAGTCAATATCTATATTTTTATCCTGTAGGTACTCTTTGACATTATAATAACATCTATTCACTAGAAATGTATGCAGTTTCGACTTAAATTGATGAACAGGCAACTTTTTGAGATCGTCAGGCAGCTTGTTATAAATTAATGATGACATACAAAGTATAGCATAGCATAGTCCGCCTTATAATGTTCCCACTGTTGGGGCTACAACGTATACTTTTATTGATTAATGCCGTTTTCCCATATGGTATATCAATTTCTAATCTTTTTTTATCACGTAATTGTCTGTAGTAACTTTTAAAGGCAGTCTTATAATAATTAGGATTTAATTTGACAAAAACATAAGTTTGTTGTATAGCGAAGGTAGTGTCAAAATTTTTAAGCTTATAAAGTAGGGTTGACAGCTGGTTGTATTGTCTATATTACACATTGCTCTAATACATTTCTTTTGAGCTATATATACCATTTTATATATCTTTTTCGACTGAGTTGCCCCAAGATATTATACCATATCTTAGGACAGGCGCAACGAGTCCATGGTAGGCAGCTAGTACCTACAGCTTCTTTGTTAACAATTTTTGAAAGTTTGTACAGTGCGAATGAGGATTTATTGATTCTTTTGCAAACATATTCTAAATGTGTTTTCCATGTCAGTCTATTGTCAATATAAATTCTTAGAAACTTTGTATCTGTCACCGGGTGTAGTACTATTTCGCCACGGTAGCTAACGTTTATATATTTTGTCTGTGGACTTCTCTGGTGAAAGTGCATAATTTTCGTTTTGTCAATATTTATTTTAAGGTTATTTTCAGTTAACCATTGTACTATAGTATTTAGTGTTTGGTTGACAACTTGCTCGTAATCATTTTTTTTGTCGCTTTTAATTATAACTGTGCAGTCATCTGCAAATAGCACCATTGGTTGATTGATATGGTTATGAAGATCGTTGATATACAGGGTGTTTGGTGCATCGTGTGCCAAATTGAAATGGTCAACGGGAGGGGTCATCTGCTATCCTTTCAGTCCCCTAAACACTTCTCAGGCCCTGTGGATTTTTTTTCATCGACTTTTTATTGTTTAAGGAAATTAAGGCCCAAATTTTTCATTCAAATACCAATTTAAAAAAATATATATCTAAGGCGTAGACTCTGAATTTTAATTTTATTTAGATGTGTGTTTTATTAGAGTACTTTTAAATTTAAAATTAGTGACATTAGCTGTCCAGTTTTTTTTTAATTTACTTGCAAAGTTTTGGACTTAAATTAAAGCTGTCCATGTTACAGCTATTTACTTGGCGATAAAAAAAAAAACCAAAAGCGACCGGATTCTTCCAACTTCCTCAAAAATTCTCTAGTTTATTCTCTTGCTAGTGACGTACCACATGCAATAAATAGTACATTTTGATACAAGTGCAGAAAGTTTGTCATTGCGACCGAGGTGGAATTCGCACGAGCCGTAGGCGAGTGTGTTATGGAGCCGAGGGATGCAGTGAAAAATTTGCACGTGTGTCAAACGACTTTTTTCAATACACTTACGAAGAAATGAATAAACGGGGGTTGACCGGCGACTGGTAGGGGGCCGACGCGCGCCCAGCCTGATGCGATAAATGTAATAAAATTGTGGCGGAGGACAGCACGCGCTATTTCTGCACTAGAGCGGAAAGCAGTCTATTGCGTGCCTAAAAGCGGTGGGATAAGAGCGGGTTTTCGAGTAAGTGTATTGAAAAATCTTTTTATAACTTTGTGAATTCACTAGAATTGTGAATCGAGTCACATAAGACTAATATTCAATATGATTTAAAAAATATTTTTGCTTAAAAGATACCTGAAAAACCTTTTAAAAATCTCCCTCACTCTTATAAGGTAAAACCTGTCTTGTATCTCTTTTCGTGGGTTTTACTAGAAATAAAAAAATGAAAATACATTTTAACATTTATTTCATAATTTCTACAAATCCTGCTCAAATTATTAGCCTCTGTTGTGAATACAGGCCCAACATCTGTTTCGTATTTCGACAGTTGTTGTACGAAGCCGTATTTCCTCCTTCATATTTGTGTTATTTCTATTTGTTTTCTATTATGCAGGTAAGAAAAGATGCGACCTAGCGCTTTGCCTTATACCATACATGCTTAATTTTTGCATTAGTATCCTATCCACTCTACCCAATTTCTTTGATTTGTCAGTTGTGATTTTACAACATGGTGCAAAATAGATTCTATTCTAATTTGAAACGCATCTTAAAATAATATATAATAATAATAACAAAGCCATTTATTCCATAACCCTTAAATTATACATTTCAAATGTTGTTTGTATTTTTTTTTTCTTATAGATGAAGATGAACTTAAGATCTAGTGTTATTAAATGAATCTGCTTCATCTAGGTTATGGACCTTATTTTGAGTATAGGCCTCCCCCAACCTTTTTTCCATCGTATAGTACGCGGCAAATAAGTTGAACCATCCGACAAGGCTACGCGCAGCCCCCCACCTGACTGAGATTCGAAAATCAGTTATAATCCTCGTCACACAAGTTGAACCATCATAGCGGTCGACTTTGAATGCGCAGTAACCGATTTTCGGGTCAAAATCGTGGGGGGCCGCGCGCAACCACAGCAAATGGTTCAACTTATTTGTCGCGCACCCTCCCCCCCTCTTTAGATTCCACCCACCTCTACACGAGGCGGTAAAGATTTTGCAAGATTATCCTGAATAAAATACTTATAGCTGTTTATTTCAGTAAATAACGTGAAATCTGTCAGAGCGCATTCTGGTCCCGTCAGAGATGATATAGAAACAAGGCCTCGTAAGAAGTGACGATCAACGCCTAATCGATTTTCTAGGAAGGTAAGACCTGTTCCGCTGTTGCCGTTGCAGATAAGAGTCCCTGTGGAAAAAAAAATAACATGAATTTTATAGGTTGACTGGTAATAGTGACCGATACTTAAACACGTGATTGTACTCATGATTACAAACAACTTTCCTAAAGAAACTTTTTTTAGATACTCACTAGTTTGTAGGTACATTCACTGATTTAGGTACGTACACCTATGGGTTTGCAAGCTGCACGGGTGTTCTATCACTATTGTAGGTACGACGGCGTACGCGGCTAACAGCTGAGCGGTCCTGTTTTATTATTGTGATAAAACTAATGAGAATATAAAAAAAGTTTCTTTGGGAAAGTTGTTTGTAATTATGAGTACAATCATGTGTTTAAGTAGCGGTCACTAATTACCAGTCACCCTATATAAGTAAAAGGTACAATTTAAGTTCAGCAAAATACAGAAGCGTAGCGTGGACTAACGAAAATAGTTTCATTTCTACATTACTTCATGAAACACAATATTATCTATAATATACACCACTATTTTTTGGTTCGTTGTTACTAGTACCATTAACAATTCCATTATGGAATTACTGATGTTTTAAATCACTAGTTCCATTTCAAAAGAATCTGGAAATAATGGAACTAATGTTGAATTTTTTATCACTAGTTCCTGTTTATTATTTTAAGTACTTTACACTAAAAAAACATCAGTAGTTCCTTAATGGAACTGTTAACGGTAGGTACTAGTGACAACGAACCTATTTTTTAATTAGTACAAAAAAATGGGGCTCTATCCGTACCCATTACTGATCATAATTTGTGCAGTCAAAAGTAAAAAAAACTAAATCCCAAAATTGTCTACGAAAATTTGTCATAAATTCATAGTTGATACAATCATTCAATAACATTTGCTAGGTACTAGAAAACACGCGCAGTTGTTTTTTCCATTTTGATCGCTATTTATTCATTCTTATTAGCCTGTGCAATATTTCCATAAATTGAGTGACATTTTGGGATATAAACAAACGCTAATAACTTTGAATATTATTTAATGAAACTTTACCAAGATCTTATCTAATAATAATAATAATAATAATAATAAATCGTTTATTTGGACCAACAAAGTTTTTCATATTATAAACCCACCAAACTGCGTAACAGTTTGTCGGCGGGATTAGCGCTTGTTTGTAACAATTGGTTCAAATGCAATGCAATTAAATTATATCTACGAGTACATTTTAAGAATACATTAACAAGTTAGTGGGTATTTTCACATCTTTCGGCCACTGTCTTAAGGAGAACCGTCTTTAATTTATTTTTCAATGTTCGTTTACACATTTTGTTATTGTTTCTTAACCAGTCATAATCATTGAAAATTGTAGGCATCAAATACTTGTTGGTTCTTTTACCATAGTAATTTTTTACTGGTGGTCGCACGAGTTTACGTTCTCTAACGCTTCTAGTGTTATATTTATTTTGCACCCGTATTTTAAATTGTTCCTTATAGTACTGTTCTAGGACCAACAAGTACTCGACCTTTTCATGTACTGGAAGCACCTTACATGTAACAAAGAGTTTTTCATAGTTTTCTTTACTAGCAATTTTTGTGTGTGGGTTGACAAGATATTTCATAAAACGAATTTGCAGTGATTTTATACTGTTAAGATAGGTTTTAAATGTACGGCAATATGTGTTTAATCCATAGGATAGCAGTGACTCGGCGAGGGCAAAATAAATTACTCGCAGCGTTTTCCTGCTCAACGGTGCCTTTAGTATAAAAAACTTGCTTAACACTGCCCTAAGCTTTGTACACACTGTATCAACCTGTGTTTTCCAATTCATGTTGGAGTCCACCCACAGACCCAGGTACTTAAATTTACTCACGTAATCCAACTTTTGACAATTGCAATTGACATTTTTAACGTGCATGCACTCATATGTGTGACCCACGATACCTATATCCTCACTCTTGACATTTTTTGCCACCAAGTTATGCGGTGAGCGAATATGCATTACTTTCGTCTTATTTAGGTTAAGTATTATACCATTGTCATGCGCCCACCGAGTGATATTATCGAAGTCTGCCTGCAGCACAGCCCTGGCCTCCTGTATATTCTTAGAGGAATACATAAGGCACATGTCGTCTGCATACATGTACACCCGACATTTTTCCACCACATTACTGACGCTATTGACATGCATCACATAGCCAACAGGACCATAGACTGAACCAGTCGGAACACCTAGCTGCACTGCCGCTTCCTTACCAGCAACACCGGAAACGCAGGTCTGTAAGGTCCTGCCACTTAGGTAACTACGGAACCACCTATTTGTGGGACCCCTGACCCCACACTCATCCATAGCCTGCAGAAGCACCTCATGATCCAGGGTATCGAAGGCTTTTTTATAGTCAATGAACACCGCCAGGACCTGGTGGCCGCTGTCGAGACTACTATTCAGGTCTTCGGAGAACTGTGATAGTGCTGTCATGGTACTTCGACCCTGTCTGAAGCCATGCTGTACATCCGCTAAAATACTATTTTTCTCCAAGAATTCGCTAACCTGGCCGACTACTATCTTCTCAACTATTTTGTTAATAACTGATAAGATAGCAATCGGCCTGTAGTTAGCGTAGACTGAGTGAGCTCCCTGCTTATAAATGGGCCTTATAAGTGCTTTTTTAAGTTGACTAAGATATTCCCCCTTTGATAAACACAGGTTAATAAAGTGCGACAAGACTGGTGAGATCTTATTTTTTATTGTTTTTAAGTCTAACTCTATAGCTCGAATGCCGTCACTGCCTGGCGCCTTATCACTGCTCAGCTGATCGATAACTTTACACACTGCATCACCGGTCACCGGCCTAAAGCGAAACGTTACATCACTTACCCTAACATACTTAGATCTGTCTAATAATTTAACATTACAATTATGCTTAATAGCAATAATTTCGTTAGTGAAGGTATCTGCAAAATGGCTACATATGTTATACATGGAATCTGTATCACCAAAATATCTTTTAATAATATCATCTATATTTGCTTTTTTCCTACCTGTCCAACTATTAATTTTTTCCCAGATTTTTTTTGGGTCTCCGTTACATTTTTTAATTTCTTCCTGCCTGAACCTATTTTTTGCTTTAAATATGAATTTGTTAACCCTATTTCTAAATCGTGTGTAATCTAATCTTTTCGTGTTATTGTTAGGCGCTTCTTTCCAATCTCTGTATAGTCTATCCCTACGCATCAACATTTCATTTAAGGCTCGGTTCATCCACGGTTGTGTCACACGTTTTTTAATGTTTGGCACTAATATTTTACTATTTTTATAAATATTATCAAAAACATGATGTAAAGTACAATACATAGTTGTCGGACAATCAATTAACAACAGTTGAGACCAATCGTAATCAGCGATCTGCTTAACTACTAGCTTATTATTAATCACATACCTAGTGTCCAAGTTCTCACTTTCAGTGCAGTGTTGCGTCACACCTAACGGTACCGAGACGCCAACCACATGATGATCCGACATGAAGCACTCAATAACAAACGAATGGTAGTCTCTCATCTGTCTCGCGCGCACCCAAATATGATCGATACACGACACTTCTCTCACACCCGAGACGATAGCTTCTCGCGTCACCTCCGTATCGGGTATTACGCACTGTAAGCCTAGTCCACACATGCAGTCCTTATACTTTGACACTTGTTGACTTTCACCAACTCATAATAAACACCATCTAATAAGCCCATTAAATATTTGTACTAATTAAAAATTAGTGATGTATTAATTGGTATTTCCATTTAGGTAGTAAAATATGGTGCATTACTGGCGTGCACACGAGCCTTGTACAACATTATTTTAGTATATGCGAAACCCGAATATAGTTTGTCAAAATCAGCAACTGAATCGATTCCAATAATTTTTACACAGTGATAAATGTTTTCTCATAATTATATTGAAAAAAAAACAAATTGGACACTACCAACACTAAGTACAACACAGGTCACAGCAGGTCATAGCGGATATTAGGCCAGCACACAGCTGGGTACGGGAGCAAAACAACCCCTCAGTCGCCCGAATGGCTCGGTGACCATATTTGTGCGGACAACCAGGTAACATAATAAGCTTATAACTTTGTGATTTTTCATGATACGGATATGACATTTTGTACATAGATTTTTTACATAATAAAAACTTTTTCCAAAAAAAAATACAACCGACTTCAAAGTAAAAAAAACACTGAAAAGTGCGAAATAACTTTAATTTCGGAAGTCGGTGTTTCTATAATAGTTTTGTCTCTTCGTTAGTTAACACCGACTTCCGAAATTAAAGTTATTTTGCACTTTTCAGTGTTTTTTTTACTTTGAAGTCGGTTGTATTTTTTTTTGGAAAAAGTTTTTATTTTACACGTTTTAGTTATGGTACCACCACTAAAAAGTACCGGTCATCCAAATTTAAATACCTTATAGCCAGAGTGCATCTCATGACAATTCTAATAATCCCAAACACGGTTAGATTACATTGAGTTATTAAGTAGTTCCGGTGCCTAACTTCAGGCTTCATCATCAGATCAGTTCGATATATTCCCCCTCTTCTTTCAGTCAGTCATCGACTACACGTATAAACAAAGCAATTTTACTTGTTACGACGGTTCTGCTGTGATCCTATGAGGAGTTCTGTTCCATATCTTCGAAGTTCATGATCAGATCATAACAATATTTCTATGGGACCAACTCGGAAGCATAACCTTTCAATCAAACAAAAAATTTTCAAAATCGGTCCACAATTGACCGAGAAATCGGTGAACATACATAAAAATATTTTTTTTAAAAATACATTCAGCCGAACATAGAACCTCCTACTTTTTTAAGTCGGTTAAAAATACTAGACACGTGTTTCGGGTTTCGCATAATTATAATAAAACTAATCTACAAGGTAGTTTGTTTTTTTGTTCGTAGGAGGTGATCTCTGAAAGCACTGGTCCGATTGAGAAAATTTTTTCACCGACAGAAAGCTTCTTTATTCTTGAGTGACATAGCATAAGCATAATCAGCCTTTTTAATGTTGTACTGCTGGGACTCAGGCCTCCTCTCTAGGAGAGGGGTATGGGCCGTAATTAGGGTTGCCACCTTTTTTTTGCAGTTAAAGTACATTGGGTATTATAAGGTAAGAAAAAAAAAGTACATGGTATCAAAATAAAGTACAATTTATTTTTCTTTAATACTATGTTTTAAAAATATTTTTTATTGCTTTTTGAAGTTTGTATCAAATTAGTATCTATACTAAACAATTGCACATTGTCTTTACAATCTATTTTTAAATTAAAGTAAATAAGTTATTCATTTATTATCAAATTCAGAGACGCTTTGTTTCTTTCATCTCGCTATTTGCTATCATTCACAGAAAAAACTCGTTCTGTGAATGCTGACGTAGCGGGAATAGACAATATTTTTTTTAGATTCAGCACCAATCGATAAATTTCGTTTAGCGAAAAAATACTTACGACTAAACTTTTCAAAATCCCAAAGAAATCAAATCATGCGAAATAAAGTATTTTGAAGTACTTTATTTTTCTCATGAAGTAAGTATAGAGTACAATTACCTGAAATAACGTACAATAGTTTATTATAAAGTACGGGTGGCAACCCTAGCCGTAATCCACCACGCGGGCCCAGTGCGGGTTGGTGACATAGGCTAGCTATATTATATGTATGCGGGCGTAACTGCGGGCAAAAGCTAGTGTTATATAATGCACATAATTAGGAAAACTTGAATCCTCTCACCATTATCGCGACCAGCGCAGAACTTGTCACCAGTAATATTCTCTATAAAGTAGGTAGGGGACTTCTGGATGCACTTTCGAAATGGTATGTAGGGGATCCTTTGAACCGTCAATTCCTTCTGCTCCTTCTTGCCGCCAGTGTACGGTAACACTGCAACCTGACAACCAGAAATGGCTATTTGAAAAAATATAAATATACATAAATTTCGACTGGCCTGTTGGTCTAGTGGTTAGTGGACCTGACTGCTATGCCGGGGGTAATGAGTTCGATTCCCACCTAGGACAAATGTTTGTGTGATGAGCACGATCATTTGTTCTGTGTCTGGGTGTAATTTATCTATAATATGTATGTATTTAGAAATATATAAGTATGTTTATCTGTTGTCTAGTACTCATAAAACAAGCTCTGCTTAGCTTGGGACTAGACGGCGTTGTGTGATAGTTGTGAAATAATAATGGAATAATTTGTTGCTAACATAATTTTAACCTTTTGAGTGCGTAATTAGAGACACAATAGAAAGACAATGGCGCGTGAACGCCGGCGTTAATGCGGGGATCAACAGCTTAAGTACGCTACTAACATAATATGGATCCTGTAACTGCTAGAAACAATAATAATAATTAGTCTGGCCATAAATACTGTTACAGGGTCATTCCATTATCGCGGGTACAACATTTAGACGCCTGTTTTAGTTTAGCTTAATTAAATAAAAAAACATTTTTAATTAAATTAGTCTTTAAAAGACTACATTTTAATATGATATTTTAAAAGCCAGGAGAAAGGTTCAAATTGCCATCGCGGGTGCAACAAATTTGGCCCAACCTTTCCAGATCACAAACAAAAAACTCATAAATCTGTTAATTCTGATACATATATTATGCCTTAATATTTTGAAATGAATTAAAGTAACAAAGAACATAAAATAAAAACTCTAAACAAAACAAAACTAAACAATGAATTATTATTTCTCTTAATAATCGCGGGTGCAACACCAAATTATCGCGGGTGCAACCAGTCTAATTTAAGTCAAAATAAACTGTAACAGCTATCCGCCAGCAGTGTTGCCGTAGGCCCAGGGAGCTCCAAACCCCAACTCACTAGCTGCCTCCTTCGCAGCCTCAACAAGTATAAACGCCATCTACCGGCTAATCAAGACAACTAGTGTAATAGTAACTCGCTATATTTAGACAATCCTTATAAAACTGACACTAGCGCCACCTATCAATTGATTGGGACTCTAATACGATAATTGTACATTGATGTTATTTAATTAAATCCTTATTTGTCTTTGTATTAATTCCTTACTTTGAAAATATCACTGTTAATTATACTTAATTATAACATTTTAGTTTGTACACCAGTAGCTTTCGTTATTGTAACTAATTGTAATAAGTTTGTCAATTTAGGTGACTTATTGGATATTTGTTAATAATAAAGAAAGGGGATATTTCGGACTTCCGGGTGAGGGCGCTCTCTCTTGCGCTGATCGAACGCTAACGTGGCTGTATTTTGTAGAATTTTGTTGCAAGAATATACGTGAGAGAAATTTGAACTATTGGACGTTTTTGTTTTTCCCACCTGAACGCCTACTATCACAAAACATCAATTTTACATATATAGGAACAAAATAAGAGATCAAACCATATTTATTAAGTCAAGGTATATCAAAACAACGAAATGTACCTATAACTAATCACACAAAAAGGTTACTTAATTGAAAAAAGTTGCACCCGCGATTTCACATCGAGATCGCGGGTGCAACCAAGCAAAGTTATCTTTTATTTTAACCTAACAATCATCACACTCTTAAAAACAAATAATTTAAGTTCGGTTTTGATTTCTTCTTACTTTTGCAAAGTTTCAGGACGTTAGCTCTTCATTTCTTTGAAAAAAGTAAACTTTTATATCTTTTGCATCGCGGATGCAACAAGTTAACAGTGTATTCTAGTAGTCAATAATTCTTAATAAATAACCAACATATACTTAATTTTTTTGGAACACGAAGATAAATGAATATTGTCACATCACGTTTAGCCGGTAAAACATATCCTCAAACTATCAACAACAACTGTTTTGCGCCATTGTTGCTAGTTATGATTTTACAGTTATACCAATTCTTTGGATGGTATTATTTTCAAACGCGCCAAAAAAGAAGATATGGTATAAAATCAAATAAAAATAAATTTATTATTATATTTAAGACTTCTTCTTTACTCTAATAACAAAAAAAAAAAAACTAATAGCTTGATTGAAAAAATCATGTCGGAAATCGTCTATAGCGGAATCGACCTTGAACTAAAAAAAAAAAAATTTTACAAAAAAAAATAATAATAGTGTTACTGGTATTGTTTGTTTGTTATTTAACACTGACTTCCGAAATTAAAGTTATTTTGATCGTTTTAGTGTTTTTAGGGTTCCGTAGCCAAATGGCAAAAAACGGAACCCTTATAGATTCGTCATGTCTGTCAGTCTGTCCGTCCGTATGTCACAGCCACTTTTTTCCGAAACTATAAGAACTATACTGTTGAAACTTGGTAAGTAGATGTATTCTGTGAACGGCATTAAGATTTTTACACAAAAATAGAAAAAAATCAATAAATTTTGGGGGTTCCCCATACTTAGAACTGAAACATAAAAATTGTTTTTTCATCAAACCCATACATGTGGGGTATCTATGGATAGGTCTTCAAAAATGATATTGAGATTTCTGATACAATTTTTTTCTAAACTGAATATTTTGCGCGAGAGACACTTCCAAAGTGGTAAAATGTGTCTCCCTCCCTGTAACTTCTAAAATAAGAGAATGATAAAACTAAAAAAAATATATGATGTACATTACCGTGCAAACTTCCGCCGAAAGTTTATAAACGAGATCTAGTAAGTAGTTTTTTTAATACGTCATAAATCGTAAACCACAATTTACCTTTCAAGTTTGTACAGAACCCTAAGTGTGCGAGTCCGACTCGCACTTGCCCAGTTTTTTTTTAGTATTTGCTGTTAAAGCGGCAACTGAAATACATCATTTGTCCTCATTTCAACGGTCTAGCTATCACGGTTCATGAGATACAGCCTGGGTGACAGACAGACGGACAGCGGAGTGATAGCAATAGGGTCCCGTTAGTAACCCTAAAAACGGGGCTAGTGCGAGTCAGACTCACTAACTGAGGGTTCCGTACAAACTTACCTTTGTAAGCAATTCAATTCCTAAACCGAGTCTTAAAGATTTTTCTGAATGAGGATCAGTCATGTTTTTTGTTGAGTAAGCTGATTTATAGCGTCAAAAAAAAAAAACAGTAAATACTGTGAAGAAATTATTTAAATCGGACCAAAATGACGAAAATACAGCAATTTTAGTGTATTAGTTCCAGAAACGCGCCCGAGAATGAAGCGGCTCGCTGTGACGTCATCTTTCATGATCTGTCTCCACCGGCGAATGACAGATGACGTCATCGTAAACAGCCCAGCGAGAGCGCGTGTTTCCAAGTAGCCGTTCAGAAAAACTTTAATAAATCCACCATTTCTGGACGGATTTTAATAATTTAAAAAATTAAATGCTCAGTAAATTATTACACATACAATGTACTTAGTAAAAATCGGATTTGCTATTATGGTTAAAGTAGTAAAGTATTTTTTTGTGACGTAACTACTAATTTACAGTTTTTAGATGTCTTCCTTTAATCGTGCTATGAGACTTTGCTTCATGACAAATTTCAAAATTCTAGGTCAACGGGAAATACTAGGTTTTGATTTACTAGCGTGAGGCAATATATGCGCCTAAACGGAGCATAAACGGCCTTATCTTTATTGTGTTGACTTAGAAATTTGTTTTTTTTCTCTGGTGCTTGGAGAACCCAATTTGAGTATTTAATATTAATTTCAGCTTCATACCTCAACGCGTTCCTGAGTAAAAGGGTCTTGACAGACGGACAGACAGACAGACGCTAGACGGATCGACGAACAACAAAATCCTGTAAGGGTGGAAACCCTTACAGGATTTTTTACGGTACGGAAAAAGATACGGAACCCCAAAAAATATTAAATATTGCATTTGGATGTTTTTTTTTTTTTTTTTTTCGGGTGGGAAATTCATCTAATGACATCCCCCGCTCTTGGGCGGAGCGGGAGATAGTGTCAGACTTTTACTGACTAAAAACCCACTCCTGTTCCTTCTTTGCCATTTTTTTTCCAGGGCCCCGAGGGTCACTTTCGCATCACCCATGGCCCCAGTAGGCCTCGACCCTGCTGGGCCCCTACGGGTGCTGACATCTCCTTGAGGCGCGCGTGGAACACTACGCGCCGTCGACGACTTGGGCTCGGTCCGGACAGTCACCGGATGATTTCCGGCCACCGTAGGCGCGGGCTTGCGGACGGCGAGCAATGGGTGGCTCGCCGTCCGCAAGCCCGCGCCTACGGTGGCCGGAAATCGGGATCGGAATCCCGGCGGCGGTTGGGGCGTGAGGACCGTTGCCTCACGCGATCGGCCGCCTCCTTTGCTAGCATTACTGCTTCGCAGAAGGAGGCGACCGCCTGCCACTCCTCCTCGCTCCGGACCATGGCTTGTACCAAGGCCCGGCGCGAGAGATCGCTGCCGCCGATCGCCCCCACGAGGACACGGCGGTGCTCTGCCCAAGCGGGGCACACCTCTACCGTATGCTCCACCGTGTCCTCCGAGCGGTCCACACAATGGTGGCATCCGGGCGTCTCTTCTGCACGAATCCGGTGCAGGAACCTCCCGAACTTACCATGTCCGGTGAGGACCTGCGTCATGCGGTAGGTAAGGACGCCGTGAGGTCTTTCCAGCCACTCCTCAAAGAGGGGACTTATCGCCATAATTATGGCGTGCCCAGCACTGGGTTGCAACAGTCGCTGTCGCCATTCCACCATGAGATCTCGCCGGAAGTCTTCCCGCCATGCCGCGACATGGCGCGGCAGCGGAGTTTCGCCCCGGCGTTGCATCTCCATGCGCAGATCGTGCATGCGTGCAAGGTCTTTTGCCTGCAAATCCCACGGTGGGTGTTTGGCCAGCAAGGAGGCTCGCTGCTTCGCGGGAAATCGTGCGATATCCCCGCACCATCCGGATGGCCATGACCCTCTGGCATGCGTTCAGCTTGGCCGCAGCGACGGCGCCCATACCGGCGCCCCATAAAGGGCCATGGACCTAACGATTCCTGCGTAGAGCCTCCGGCAGGAGGCGTCTGGACCCCCTAGGTTAGGCAGAAGCCGCTTAAGAGCAGCCCCAGTCCGATCCAGTTTGGGAGCCAGACGTCGGAAGTGCAAATATTGCATTTGGATGTGGAAATTGGCATTCACATATATTATGAATAATTTTAAAATATATAACAACACATTACAGTAGGTAATAAATGTAATATGCAATAAAAAAAAGTTATTTTTTTGTAAGTAATCAAGATAATTATAATTAAAGTTTGTATGAAGGGCCCGACAATCTCACGCTTAAACTACCGATTCAGAAAATTATTTTACCATTGTTGCAATGCTACTTATATAGGGTGACTGGTAATTAGTGTACGATACTTAAACACATGATTGTGCTCATGATAACCAACAACTTTTACTATGGAAACAAACCTGAAATCGCGAAAAAAAATCAGCTGTTCAGTACATTTATGTTTGCCTAATGTACTGAACAGCTGATATTTTTTCCGCGATTTCGGCTTTGCTCCCATAATAAATATTGTTTGTTATCATGAGCACAATCACGTGTTTAAGTATCGTACACTAATTGCCAGTCACCCTATATAAAGTCACAGTCAGAAAGTCAACAGTCAGAAAGTCAATAGTCTGAAAGTCAATAGTCAGAAAGCCCTGAGTTTAATGTTTATTAGTATTACGTTTACGTGACATAATAGTACTTTTTGATACAAGTGGAGAAAGTTTGTCACTGCGGCCGAGACCGCCAATTGCCAAGCGCTGCTGCGACAAGTTTCCACTTGCATTAAACGACATTTTTTAATACACTTACAAAGAAATAAATAAATAAACAGGGGTTGACGCGCAGCCTGATTCGATAAATACAATTAATTGTGGCGTAGGCGAGCTCGTGCACTTTTCCGCACTAGAAAGTAAAACAGAAAATTGCGGGTTTTCGAGAAAATGTATTCAAAAGGTTCTTACCGTTCCCAAGTTTCCTTCTTGCAACTGTTTTCCATTGAAGATGGGGTCGAAGTCCAGGCAAACCGGTTGGAGTTCCGTAGTGAATGTGAAAGCTTGGCTCAGTATAACTAGGGCTATGTCATGCTGGTAATGATTCGCAAGTCCTTGAAAACGTTCGGGAATTTTAACGTCTTTTACCTGCGGATAAATAAATTATATGGAGACTTCTGCGAAGCAGTAATGCTAGCGAAGGAGGCAGCTGCACGCGTGAGGGATCAGACTTCCTCATGCCCCGGCCGCCGGGATCCCGACCCTAATTTCCAGCCACCGTAGGCGTAGGCTTGTGGATGGCGAGCAATGGTAAGCTCGCAGTCCGGCCGTCTTGTAAACTTCCGAACCGAACCCAAGTCGTTGGCGGCGCGTAGTGTTCCACGGACGCCTCAAGGAGATGTCAGCAAAACCGTAGGGGCCCAGCAGGGCCGAAGCCAACTGGGGCCATGGGTTTGATTCTGAAAGGAAACCCCGGGGTCTTGAAATGCAAGGCAAAGAAAAAACATGGAGTGGGTTTTAGTCAGTAAAAGTCTGACACGCCCTCGTAGTCCACCCTAAAGTTGGAGAAGTCCTTGGATGATTTCCCACCTCGGCGTTCCCATACGGACACATACAGACATGTAAGTAAAAACACATACAGACACACACATACATATACAGACACACATAGTACGCGGCAAAAAAGTTGACCTCATTGCCATGGTTACGCAGAGCTCCCCACTTCGATTGAGATCCGAAAATCGGTTACTGCGTATTCAAGGTCGACCGCCATGATGGTTCAACTTCTTTGCCGAGGATTATACAGACACATACAAACTTATACCATTATTGAAAGTGTGAACAATTAAAAGTAACTTACAGAAAACTTGTCACTGCTAGCTGTCTCCCTGAATTTGTTCGTGCCGACTACCACCCTAAATTTTGTTTTGTCGATCTTCGTTAATAGTACATGCTGCCAGAAGCAGTGGGCAGCTGAAATTCGAAATACGAATAAGAAGATATCTAGTCTTATCTCTTCTTTTTGTTCGCTTAGTTCTTGACAGAGCAGCCTTCTATACCACCGAATACTAATATACTAAGATCCCAGAGTTGTCAGACATAACTTATTTTCACATGGATGGATGAAACCTTAGGTTCTCAGTAGCGTCTCATGCGCTTTGAACACCTGTGTACTTGTGGAGCTCCCCCTTGGGGCCCCTGAGCAGGTACCAGGTGAGAAAGGGAACTTACCCTGTGGGGTACGGACCTCGGCTTAGGGCGTCGCTGGAGGAGGGCAGCAAGGGACGGGCTGAGTCGATCAAAGATATTATTATTATTATCGGGGAATTTTAAACTACAGGCTCAGCGGCGCGGGCTGGCTCGAGCAAGGGACGGGGGAGCGCTTAAATTTAGGCTCTAGAGCATGCCAAAGAAATATTATACTTACAGACACTCGAAAAAACAACCCCCCTCCTCCTCATAATGTTGTCCGCATGCCTACTAGAGGGCGCCAAGGTATTGGTTGCACACGGGCGCTCCGAAGGCTAGAGCTGCCTCTGTATTTTGGCTTACACTGAGTCACGCTCGATCTTGGTACAGACGGACAAGCATGACAATGACTTTTCAATACACTTACTCGAAAACACGCTCTTATCCCACCGCTTTTAGGCACGCAATAGACTGTTTTCCGCACTAATGCAGAAAAGTGCGCGTGCTCTCCCCCGCCACAATTTTATTACATTTATCGTATCAGGCTGGGCGCGCGTCGACCCCCACGATCCGGTCAACCACCGTTTATTCATTTATTCGTAAGTGTATTGAAAAAAGTTGTTTGATACACGTGCTAATTTATCACTGCAGCCCTCGGCTCCACAACACACTCGCCTACGGCTCGTGCGAATTCCGCCTCGGTCCCACTGACAAACTTTCTGCCCTTGTATCAAAATGTACTATTTCCAGGGGAAATGTCATAATAGTCATGACCATTGACGTGACAGGTGACAGGTACCTAATGTGCCATATATTTTGTACCCAGCGTTTGACGGGAACGCTAACAGGAACATTTATTGTAAAGATAAAAGTTATTGCTAAGCCTGTACTAAATTCGAGCGTGTGTTAAAAATTAAAACCTCACGAAAAAAATTGGTTCATTAATTTAAAAGTAAATGTAAATACTATTAACTTTACCTGTAATTATAATATTGGCGCTTATAATATTCCCAATACATATTTGTTGAACAGTTGTGTTATCATTGGTTGAGTTTGTGTAGATGAGGACTGACCACGGCGACGTGGATCCATTGCCCGGCACTCGGCCACATTCTATGGAGAAACCAAGTTAGGGATCATTCATTTATTACTTAAGACGATTTAAGGTGGGAGGGGGACCATGTCTTATTTTTTCATGCAAGGGGGTCTGTTGGGTTATGGGGCGCAGTGGATTTTTGAGTAAAAGGATTACATCAGATTGAACATAGAATTTTATATTTCAACAGTCTCACAGAGAAACACGGGAACAGTATACGTCGAACACATAGACAGTGACTGTTATTACTCTATAGCACATACATCAGTATGGTTCTTTCTTCAAAAGACCATCTCAGACAAATCTTCATGGTTCTCATGTGATTTGACCATTACATATTTACTACATGGACTTTAAAAGAGACTTTGACCCCTGAGTTTGTTTCGGTGTTTCTTTTCAGGGTAGTCAGCTAGGAAACACCGGCCTCATCTAGTTTAAAATGACGAAAAAAAAAATTACGTGTAAAAGTGTTTTTTACACAGTTTTCATTATAGATTTTTGAAACACAGTATCTTGTTTAAACCTATTTACAAAATAAATATCATTTATCAAAGACAACCAAGTATGGAATTAGTTTGTTCAATCTCCAACAGCCTTGATAGTCTTACGTAAGATCACAAAAATAATAAAAGTTAAGATTTGAAAAAGCGTGGGCAACCGCGCGTGTGCCGATGTGCGCTCGAATGCGTATCTAAGGTAAACTATTTCCATGGCAACGTCACTTCACGTCCCCGCTTGTGAACAAGACGGAATTAGTAAAAACTCGTCTTACGTATTAAATGAATGGCCCTGTAATTAGAACTACAGGATGCATAACAATAGAAAGAGAAGCGGAAAGGCACAGTGCTTGCAAATATAAAGCATTTTAGCGATTTATTAAAAATCTACGGGTTTCATTATAAAAAAACACTATGACTGTAAAACGTTACTTGTAGAATAATCTGATAAACAATCAGAATGATTGCGACTTATTAGTCCGGTTTTTTAATCGATGAAAGTAATTTTTAGAGGCATCTTCGTGTCTTTTAGGGTACCGTACCTCAAAAGGAAAAAACAGAACCCTTATAGGACCACTTTCATCATCATATATACTATATACTTTTACACATTATAAAACTCGCAATTTGCTCCTGAAGTACCTACTTATAACAGCAATAAAATTGAAGAATCTGTTTATGTGAATATGAAAATATATTCGATACCGATGGTATTTGTTGATACAGCGGCAACAGAAAAATATCTTTTGTGAAAATTCCAACTGTCTAACTATAACGGTTCATGAGATAGAGCCTGGTGACAGACAGACGGACAGCTGAGTTATAGCAATAGGGTCCCGTTTTTACCCACGGAACTCTAAAAAAAGGGCCACGTTAACTTTTTAACCACCTTCTTCCTTCCACCTTCTAATCAAATGGTCGTATGTCCACAACCAAATACTCCATCTCGTCAGCTCTTCTGTCACCTATGGTGATTGAAGAGCTAAACGAGATGGAGTACCCAGTCGCAAACAGAAGACCCTGGCGAAATGGACATGAAAACACTCGTCAGAAACGGTTAAAGGTAGAAAGAATTACATTGGGCACACGTGGGCCGCGTACACCCTTGGCGCGTCGGTTTCCATACATTTTATATGGTAACTAGACTTAAATAGAGCTACATTAGATCCACGCTACGTACAAAACAGACGTGGCCCACGTGTGGCCCATAACGTAGTTCTCGCTTAGAGGATTAAACAATTATATGCACCTGGAACACATTTCGGCATATTTGTCCAGGCCCCGTCAATGCACCGCATCAGAGGCATGTCCACTTCGCTATAGTACCCCGGCCGGCACTTGGGCTGGACGGATGTCTCCAGAGGGTGGTACTCGCCGCAAGCTCCAAACCATTGATCACCTGGCATTTTACAGGTGTACGTCACCCTTGGGTGTTCTTGAATGTAGCAGGTGGCTGAAAACAAAAAACAAATAAAAAATATTTTTTACAAAATAAACTTAACAAAAACCTAATCTATCTAAATAAAAATAAATATGAATAGCTGTTCGTTAGTCTCGCTAAAACTCGAGAACGGCTGGACCGATTTGGCTAATTTTGGTCTTGAAATATTCGTGATAGTCCAGGGAAGGTTTAAACGGTGAGAAAAAATGGAAAAATCACGAAAAAAAAAAATCCGAATACAACGCCATCTCTAATTAAAATATCATTATAAAATGAATTATGCTGTTCTGGTAATGCCAGTAGATGGCGTTATCCTTACTATTAGGCAGTACGAAGTTCGCCGGGTCAGCTAGTGGTTTATAAAAAGACATATTACTTTATTAGCATTGCCATTGAACGTGGCAATGCTGCCAGTCTTTTGGGCATTTTCTCGGATGAAAGTGATGCGGAGGAGTACTTCGACGCCTATAGCCTACTTTCCACTGACGCGTAGCTTGACAGACGCGTAGCTTCACAGACGCGTATACGTCATTATACGCTTGGCGTACGCCTACATGAAGCTTACATACAAAACTATGAAACTCTGTCGACAAAGCGGCAACGACACAACGCTTCACGCTGGTTTACAGCCAAGCGTATAATGATGTTGGGTCCCTTGGTGGTGGTGTGTGTGTGTATCCTGGGTACGGTGTAGCCTTGTGTAGGGAGTATGATTAAAAGTCACTGCAGAAAGTTACATAAGGATTTATTTGGTTCAGTTCACATTACGGTTTTCATCTATTGTCCTAATAAGGTACGAACGCGACTTAATTATTAGACATGTTTGCACCACTACTGTGCGTAAGGGACTGGCGCTCGCGCACGCCACGGTCCCGCCTGATGACTATACATTTTGTCGCGTAAGCATGTGTTGGGTGAGTCCCTGCAATGACGAATACGCGTCCATGGACAGTAAGGCTTGGTGTATTTTTTTCTATATATAATAATAATAACTTTCCACAACTTTCACACAACGCCATCTAGTCCCAAACTAAGCAGAGCTTGTAATATGAGTACTAGACAACTGATAAACATACATATACATTTCTAAATACATACATATCTATATATATAAAACAAAGACGGGTTTGTTACAACATGGTTTTTGTTTCGTTGGATTTGTCTCCGCCCTGAATAGCAGTGTAGAGGAGACACGATCACGCTTGCCTTCTAAGTTAAGAAAGCGAGTAGTGTAGAACGATTCCCTTCTATTTTGTTATGTATAGACGCCATCTTTAATGACTGTAAGCCCCGCCCATATTTCGGAGGGAAACGGGCGAGCCCATTTTTGAGAGTGACATATAAGGTAAGTGAGACAATGACCTTATAAGGTAACGAAAAGGCTTACTGTGTCATGATTGGGCGAATAGAGGGAGTTCGTGAGGTATATTTGCTATATACCCCGTGTCCCGAAATGACCAGAGGGTATGCGCGGGCGCGGGACGTGAGGGGTGCCGAGGGAGCCACCCCCGCACTCCTCCGCCCGCGACTCGTTTATAATAGCACGTTCGGGGCACGTGGAGTCAGTCTCGTTCCCGCAGCTCTGCCAGCCTAAAGTGCTGTTCGCGAAATAATGTAAATACGTTAGTCGTAAATATAACCTAAGTACCTAGTAAGTTCAGTCAGATTGACATAGCTATAAGTAAGATGTTTTTGTGTAAGTGGTAAACGCTAACGTAGTATAACTGTGGATCATTGTGTTGTGATAAATATAGTGAAGTTATAAGTTGTTTGTGTCTCATTTGACTCGTGTCGTGTCATTTTGGTAGGGCTAAAGACTCGAAACGCTTTGTCAGCCGTCCCTCGCACCTCCAGGTTTCAGTAGCACTCACCACTCAGCCAGTAAGCGACCTAGAACAGGGTCCCGGCATATTGCTACATATATATATACAGTCAATATAGTTACGCTCTAGCCTCGGAGAAGACGGTTGTTAGAACAGATAGCCGTGCTGTCTTTTACAGTTTTGGTCCTTCGAACACGGATAGTGGCTGACGAAGTGTAGAGTACCGGCTAGTTTCAGCCCAAGATGAGTCACAAGAGCACAGTGACCACCAGGAGCCAGGCCAGGCGGATGGCGTCAGAAGACAGAAGAAACGCCACCATCACAGACTCGGGCATGCCATGCTCGCCGTCCATCGTGCCGACGATCTCGTCCACGCCTGCGCCGCGCATACCTACGCTGGGTGGTCGTATCATCGACTACAGCTCAGGAAGTACGACCCAGGTATTGCCGCCGGCGCGGGCCGAAACGGGTGAGCGACGGTCGTCAACACGCAGCAGGGCGTCAACGAGGCACAGCCGCAGAAGCGCGGAGTGCCTAAGAAAGCGGGCGGAGTATGAGGCTCAGCTCGAGGTGGTGAAGCTGCGGGAACAGCTCATCCAGAAGAAATTAGAGGCCGACCTCGCCGAGATAGACGACGACGAGGAGATCGAAGATTCGGCCAGCAACGGGTCCGACACAACTCCACTGCTCACCGAAAGAGTGTCATGTGCGCCGGTCGTGAGTGCTCCGGGTCTGGATACAGGAGCACAACTCCAAAGCGCGTCGGAGCCGGTACGGGAATATGTGAGTACAAGCCAGAATAATAAGTGTTATATAAATGAAAGTAGGACAGCTAACTTGGGTAGTTACGTGCCGCCCGCACCGATCGCGTCGGTGATGGCCACGCCAGCTAGAGATGGGGCTCACCTTCGTCTACCCAGCGACCACGTAGGGAAGGCTACTCCGGTCGCTACAGAGCGGCAGAGGAATTACGGAGTCGTCGACCGCCGAATGAGGCGCGGGTCGCCGGGTTGGAAAAGAGACGAGGTGAGTCAGCTGGCGGACGCGATCGCGCAACTGGCACGCCCAAGGCCGGTACCTAGGCAAGCTTACGAACTACCACACTTTTCTGGTGATCCCGTAGAATGGTTATCCTATAAGAATATGTATTGGGAAACCGCACGTTTGTATGAGTTTAAACCCCATGAAAATATAGCACGGCTTAGAACATCGCTGCAAGGCAACGCAAAGTTGGCCGTCGAGGACTTATTACGCACGTCAAACGACCCGTCAGAAATTATGGCGGCCCTAGACGAAGAGTACGGTCACCCAAACTTATTATTACAATGTGCTATCGATAAGATACGTAAACTATCTAAAGTTAGCGAGAGCGGTCGCGAGTTGAGACAGATGTCGACTACGCTTAGAAACTGTGTGTCACTACTGAAGAATATACAGGCTGAGGGATATGTAAACAACCCACAATTAGCCAACGAACTGCTGTCCAAACTTACACCCACGCAACGAACGGAATATGGCAAGTACGCGATGAAGTTAGATCAAACTCAGGGCATTGACCTCCGGATATCACCTAATTTAAATGTATTAGCGAACTACTTAGCTCATCAAGCCCACGTCTCGTCATACTACAACCCGTTAGACAGCAGTCCATCAGTCAGCAAGATAACGTCGACTCGCAATAATAAAGTACCTACCGGCTCCGCGCGTATGATAACGCATCGTGTTCACGTACGTACATAGTGATAGGTCGAAGTCACGCGAACGTGAACCTAATGTAAAGCAAAATAAGTGTGTGTTGTGCCAGCAAGACCATTTAATATCTAAATGCGATAAGTTTCTAAGTGAAAGTGTAAATAAAACGTTGGGAACTCATAAAAGAAAATAAACTTTGTTTTAAGTGTTTATCTACGAAACACGCGAAGAAACATTGTAAAGCGCCGCGCTGCAAGAAGTGCGATTATAGTCATCATATTTTGCTTCACTCTGATAAGATTGATAAGGCTGATAACAGCGTAAATAGTGATAGCAAACCGGAACGCGTAACAAATATCAGTGGATTGCACACATCGGCTCTTTTGAAAGTGTTACCAGTATCTATATGTAGCAGGAGCGGTGAAGATATTAGGTGTTACGCGCTGTTGGATGACGGCGCAACAGTGTCGCTGATAGACAGCGAGCTCGCCAAAGACATGGCGGGACCCACGGTGCCGCTGACACTACGCACGGCGCGTGGTCACTGCGTGACGGATGAAGAGTCACGGGTAGTCAGCTGCAGCATCACTGGACCAAGCGGTGAGACGCAGAAGATCAAGTGCCGCACCATCACTAACCTAAACTTACCTCCACAGACTGTCGGTGTTTCGGTGATCCGAGACCACGCCCACCTGCGTGACCTGGGATGCGCAGGGATGAGGGACGCCAGACCGCTACTGTTGCTGGGCCAGGACAACTGGGAGCTACTGGTCAGCCGGGAGATCCGAAGAGGAAGATCCGGTAAGCCAGTTGCCTCTAACACTAAGTTAGGATGGGTCATTCATGGACCACTTAGTGGTACCTACAACAGTGAGGATAGCGTAAACTGTATGGTGGCCTCCCTCCCCGACTTGCACGGGTTAGTTAAGTCGCAGTTCGACCTAGAGTCGTTAGGCGTAGGACAACAGCTACGTCAGCACGCCGACGTTACGCGTGCAGTAGAGATTTTAGAATCGACCAGCTGTAGGGCAAGAGGAGGAAAACAATGGCAAGTGGGACTCCTGTGGAAACACGATAAGACACAATTGCCTGACAACTATTATCAGGCGTTGCAACGCTTGGAGGGAATCGAGCGACGCATGCGTCGCGACCAAGCGTTCCAGGAGGCCTACTGTAGCCAGGTTAGTCGCCTAATAGAAGAGGGCTATGCCCGCAGGCTAGCGGCACACGAGGTTAGGACGGATAGTGACGCAGTATGGTACCTACCTCATTTTGCGGTGACTAATCCCAATAAACCGGGAAAGGTACGTTTGGTGTTTGACGCAGCGGCGTCATACAAAGGTAGTTGTCTAAATGACAACTTGTTAGCTGGTCCGGACCTACTCAACTCGCTGATAGGGGTTCTGTTGAAATTTAGGATAGGCCCAGTGGCGTTCGCGGGAGACATAGCCGATATGTTTCTCAGAGTTAAGATAAGATCTGAGGATCAGAGTGCACAACGCTTCTTGTGGAGGGGCCCTGCCCGGTCCAAGGAGCCGCCTGACGTGTACGTGATGACCTCAATGATTTTCAGTGCTGTCTCGTCTCCGACGTCAGCCATCTATGTGCTCAACAAGAACGCGAGTGAGTACGAGGACGCGAGTCCTAGGGCAGTGAGGGCTATTAAAGCCAATCATTACATGGACGATTATCTAGATAGCGCGTGGTCCGTAGGAGAGGCCCATGAACTCATAGAGTCAGTGACCCAGATACACGCCTCCGGGGGTTTCGTCATACGGGGGTGGGTCACGAACTCTACTGAGTTACGCGACACGCTGCGGCTGGAGATGCCAGACCGGGTAGCGCTAGATAAGGGTGACGTGGAGAGAACCCTGGGCATGATATGGGCCCCAGGGCCGGACTCTCGCGTTCGACCTATCGTTCAAAAGATTGCCGCCTCAAATAGTTACAGGTAAGGTTGTACCTACAAAGAGACAATTCCTGAGTTTTATTATGTCTATTTTCGATCCGTTAGGCCTTTTGTACCCTTGCATTATACAATCGAGAGTGTTGATGCAACGTGTGTGGGGTACAGGGATAGAGTGGGACGAACCTTTAAAAGAAAAGGAGGCGTCAACATGGTTCGAATGGTTAGGGAACCTCAACTATTTGCAGGATTTTGCTGTGCCAAGATGGTACAATATAAAAGTAAATAGCGACTTAGAGTTGCATGTGTTTGGTGATGCCAGTGAGTTGGCGTACGCCGCAGTGGCGTACCTGGTAGGCACCAATGCGGCCGGGGAAAGGGAGGTCGCCATATTACTAGGAAAGGCTAGAGTGGCGCCTCAGAAAGTAGTTTCCATTCCCAGGCTTGAATTGCAGGCCGCGGTATTAGCAAGTAGACTAGGAGAGACTGTGGAAAAAGAATTAGGGTTACCCCTCAGCAGGAAAGTCTACTGGACAGATAGTAAAACTGTTTTAAATTGGATAAACTCTAACGCGTATGAGTTTCAAAAGTTCGTGTCGCATAGGTTAGCCGAAATAGACCGTCTAACCGAAAGAGGCAGCTGGCGCTGGGTCCCTTCTGCGGAGAACCCGGCAGACAAGGCGACCAGGCTGGACTGGCCTAATAATTGTAGAGAATGGTGTACTGGTCCCTCTTTCCTGCGTTTTTCAGAAGCGCAGTGGCCGGTGAGTCAAGGACCCGGACCATCGGCAGCTGAGGAGGGAGAGTCACCGGATGCGGCACGAGAACGAGTTCAGCGGGTGCACGTCATGGCGCCACCGCGAGCGCCGCCGCTGCTGGACCATCAACGGGTGTCGACATGGACGCTAGCCGTGCGCACGTTGGCGCGCGTGCTGGCCTTCATCAGCCGCTGCCGCCGTCGCCGCGAGACGACGCAACTCGTCCCCCAAGACTTGCGGGATGCTGAGCTCCTCCTGCTGCGAGAAATGCAAGAGGACTCCTTCGCCGACGAGCTGCGAGACCTTCGTGCGGCGCGGCCCGTGTCGAGAGGCAGCAAGCTGCGTGGCGTCGACCCCATGCTGACGGACGACGGCCTGCTGCGCGTTAGAGGCAGGCTGGGAGCGTGTGAAGAGCTCCCCTTTGACGCTCGCCATCCCATACTGCTGGACGGAAGACACCCGCTCACGTCCAAGCTGGTGGGACGCTACCACATCGCAGCACTGCACGCAAACCACGAGACCGTCGTCAACAATGTTCGTGAGCGATTCTGGGTGCTACACCTACGACCGACGGTGCGCCGGGTGGCAGACAGCTGTCAAGTTTGCCGCCTACGCCGGGCGCAGCCGTCGCATCCGAAGATGGCCGACTTGCCGAGCGCGCGCCTCACAAATACCAGGCGTGCCTTCGTCCACGTGGGAGTGGACTACTTCGGGCCAATGGAGGTGACCGTCGGGCGGCGACGAGAGAAACGGTGGGGGGCGCTATTCACATGCCTCGCCACACGCGCCGTGCACCTGGAACTTGCGGCTAGTCTAACTACAGACTCTGCCGTCCTCGCCCTGCGACGCCTGATCGCGCGCCGCGGGCGACCTGCACACCTTTACTCCGACCGGGGTACCAACTTCGTCGGTGCCAACAACGAGCTACGGGCAGCTTTCCGGGCGTTGGACAAACGCCAGCTGCAAGACGACGCTACAACGCGCGGCATCGAGTGGCACTTCAATCCGCCGGCCGCGCCGCACATGGGAGGGTGCTGGGAGCGACTGGTGCGCTCTGTGAAGACCGCACTACGAGCCACGCTGCATGAGAGGGCACCGCGAGAAGAGATCCTGCTTACGCTGCTCGCCGAGGCCAAGCTGGTGATTAACAGCCAGCCACTCTGCTACGTGTCGAGCGACAGCGAGCACCCGGTGGTGCTGACACCCAACCATCTGCTCCTGGGAACCGCATCAGGCGACACTCCGTACGACGACAGCCAGCCCCGAGACGTCGACGCGCGCAGTCAATGGCGTCGAGTCAGCGCGTTGGCGGACATGTTTTGGCGGCGCTGGCTGCGAGAGTACCTGCCGACGCTCCAAGTCCGCCAGAAATGGACAGAAGGAGCCTCCAAGATCCAGGAGGGCGACGTTGTAGTTATAGTCGATGAGCTCCGGCCGCGAAATCAATGGACTAAAGGTGTAGTGTACAAAGTGTATCACGGGAAAGACAATGTAATTAGAACCGTAGATGTAAGAACCCAACATGGGGTCCTGCGTCGGCCCGTGGTAAAGGTGATCGTACTCCCTACCAATACAGAGATGTAATCGGTGGAAGCCTCTTACAGGGGGTGGGAAATGTAGAGGAGACACGATCACGCTTGCCTTCTAAGTTAAGAAAGCGAGTAGTGTAGAACGATTCCCTTCTATTTTGTTATGTATAGACGCCATCTTTAATGACTGTAAGCCCCGCCCATATTTCGGAGGGAAACGGGCGAGCCCATTTTTGAGAGTGACATTACCTTATAAGGTAACGAAAAGGCTTACTGTGTCATGATTGGGCGAATAGAGGGAGTTTGTGATGTATATTTGCTATATACCCCGTGTCCCGAAATGACCAGAGGGTATGCGCGGGCGCGGGACGTGAGGTGTGCCGGGGGAGCCACCCCCGCACTCTCCCGCCCGCGACTCGTTTATAATAGCACGTTCGGGGCACGTGGAGTCAGTCTCGTTCCCGCAGCTCTGCCAGCCTAAAGTGCTGTTCGCGAAATAATGTAAATACGTTAGTCGTAAATATAACCTAAGTACCTAGTAAGTTCAGTCAGATTGACATAGCTATAAGTAAGATGTTTTTGTGTAAGTGGTAAACGCTAACGTAGTATAACTGTGGATCATTGTGTTGTGATAAATATAGTGAAGTTATAAGTTGTTTGTGTCTCATTTGACTCGTGTCGTGTCATTTTGGTAGGGCTAAAGACTCGAAACGCTTTGTCAGCCGTCCCTCGCACCTCCAGGTTTCAGTAGCACTCACCACTCAGCCAGTAAGCGACCTAGAACAGGGTCCCGGCATATTGCTACATATATATATACAGTCAATATAGTTACGCTCTAGCCTCGGAGAAGACGGTTGTTAGAACAGATAGCCGTGCTGTCTTTTACAAGCAGAATACATTTTAAAAACAATGAAAACTTGATGAATACATAATTATGAAAATGAATCATTTTCCATTTAATTATGTTCCTTTGTTTCGTACCTGTCAAACATTTGTTTTCCTCCTGTCATCCTGTCAAATACTGTGATTGACATTTATGCATGCGTTCAGAAATGTATTTTGTGAAAACTATTTAAAAAGGG
The DNA here is from genome assembly GCA_905147345.3 of Mythimna impura. Lineage (NCBI taxonomy): Eukaryota > Metazoa > Arthropoda > Insecta > Lepidoptera > Noctuidae > Mythimna > Mythimna impura. Next base: position 14,511,786 of record LR990365.1, on the reverse strand, counting down.
TGAATAAACTTTTGTCTGTATTTTTTTTAATCAATTAAAAAGGTTGAAAAGTGTAGCTAGATGCTAACACTATTTCCGCCGGGTCAGCTAGAATACGGATATAATGCGCTTTCTTTCTAAAATATAAAAGATAGTCGTGTTAGTTACACTATTTATAACTCAAGAACGGCTGAACCGATTTGGCTGAAAGTTGGTGGGGAGGTAGCTTAGAACCAGAAGAAACACATAGGAAACTTTTTTTTTTAGTAGGGTAGGTAGAGTAGGGTAGAGTAGGGTAGAGTAGAGTAGAGTAGAGTAGAGTAGGGTAGGGTAGAGTAGGGTAGAGTAAGTTAGAGTAGGATAGAGTTGGGTAGAGTAGGATAGGCGGTACGAAGTTCGCCGGGTCAGCTAGTTATAGATAAATTACACCTTGACACAGAACTCAATATGATCGTGCTCATCACACAAATATTTGTCCTGAGTGGGAATCGAACCCACGACTTCCGGCATAGCAGTCACGGCCACTGACAACTAAACCAACAGGCCTGTCATAATAGAATAAATAGTTGGTTAAATAATTAAGTTTCTTATGCTCCTACATAATATTTATTTATTGAAGCTTTATGCACTAGTAAACACTGTACAAAGGGGGACTTAATAAAAAAAAATTAATTTAAATAAAATAAAAGTTCTTCCAGAATTGGGTGCAGTAACTTGATTGAAACTTCACGGAATAAGTCCAGAACTCACGGACGCACTGCGGCAAACAGGTGGACCACTCGCCCAGGATACAGAGCGCCACGTTGTAGCCGACAACACCGTGTATGGTATGGTAACTTGATAAGAACTTCATAGAATAGGTCAGAACTCACGGACGCACTGCGGCAAGCTGGTGGACCACTCGCCTAGGATACAGAGCGCCACGTTGTTGCCGACGACGCCGTGCCCTTGGTTGCAGCTCACGTTTAGGTACACGTACTCGAGCTCGTCTCCAGGCTTCGCCGCGGGGTCACCAGCTACTTCGTAACGCCCATTGTTTGGATATGGGGGCAGGATGCACCTTGTGGAACTGAAAAGCGGAGAACAATATATTAGGTTTTAACTAAGAAATTGCCGTTTTTTAAAACGGGTTGCTTTGAAGTGTTATATCTTTGGAATTACTTGAAATTATAAGTTCAAATAAACTTTATATTAAAGGTACGTTATTCTTTAAAGGTACGTTTCTTTGTGTTTTTTATTTTCTGTAATATCGCAGTTCTTGTTATGTAACTATTTTATGTAACTATTTTTGTATGAAATATAAGAAAACTCGCTTTATTTTGTAATATGAGTTCTACCGTGGAAACAATGTCTCAAGCTGTATGCAATATTGATGATGTATATGGGATTAAAACTGCTAATGAATAGGATGTATATTTTTGTTTCAATCACTTTCACGTGGGAAATTTTATCCCACGAATAACTTTTCTCCTCAGTGCGGCAACAAGACAAAATTTCCAAAACGAAAGTTATTAAACCAAGATCACAATTTTTTTTTTGTTAGAAGTTAATCGTAGATATACGTAATTGATATTGCTTGCCCTTTGAAATGCATAGTTTCTACGTTGGAACTCTTAATATGAAAAAAAAACGTTTTTTTATTAGCTTTCATGGTTATTGCGATATTACAGCAAATACGAAACACAAAGAATCCAATAATTACCTAACTTTGGAAAAAGAATAACGTACCTTTAATATAAAGTTTATTTGAACTTATAATTCCAAGTCAATCCAAAGATATAACACTTCAAACAACGGCATTTTCATACTTAAACCCCTATTATTAATATCATTATACTAATATTATATTATAAGTGACATAGTCAATATTGTGAAAAAACTCCTTAATAGAGATAAAAAAAAACACGTTCAATGTGAAACGAGGTCTGATACGCCTCGTAGTAGGTCTCCTCATTGCGGTGATGCTAAGAAAAACATAGTATTTTCTGCCGTGCGGAGGCCAAACTTCAATTTGCTTGAATTTACAAAATAGATGAACACAAAATCATTCACATTTTGGAGAGTGAGCGCGGGAAAAAAAAAAAAAAAAATTACATGACTTGATTCCGCCATCTCATTTCTACCATCGGACATTAGGTTTCATTGAAACCTCTACGACCTGGACAAAGCGTTTCGCCTCGTCGTTTACACCGCGTACATCGAAGGACTAGAACAATTTGCCTGCTGCGGTCTTCCCGTCCGATTATAATTTAGGTGTCTTCAAGGCTAGAGTGAGTAGGCTCTTAATAAACTAGTGCACCTCACCATCGACGATCGCATCACTATTTACCATCAGGTGGGATCGCAGTCAAGCACCAGTATAAATGAATAAAAAACAAACAATGCTCAATTTAGGTGACGTTGCAACTAGGGAGTCCCATCCCGCAAACTAAGTGCGGGATCAGAAATGCGGGATTGCGGGTGTGTTTTTTTTTTTCTCTAAGAAAAATGGGTTTAGTTAGACGATGCGCCGTTCTGATTACCAATTAGTTAGACCCAGCAAAACCTCATAAATAGCATGTGATTTAAGAACTTTCCATAGAACTCGTGACTTTTACAGAAAAGTAAATCCAAATAAACCAAAGTCTACAGAGAATTTGTAGCTATGGGAAATAATTTGGTACAAATACATTTTGAATTTTGAAGTAGAAAAGAACGTAATAAATGTCACTTAAAGTAATCTAATCGATTTATACGTCTGCAAATTCAAATTGTCGTCTTTGTATTTTGCTGTTCATAGTGGCACTGTGACCTGCAAAATGCAAAAAACCCGAACTTCGCGGGTTTCCTTTGAGCATGCCCCTTAAAATAAAATAAAATATTTAAAATATGCCAATTCCACAAATCCCGCGGGATCACGATTTCGATGCGGGATTGGATTCCCTAGCTGCAATGTTGCCCAGTGTCCCACTACTTACCCCTCTCCCTCAACATTTTACAAACATTCACGATACACAGGACATGTTGTTGGATAATTTGACAGCGTTGCGCGTCGAGTTGAAGTACATTTTATCCCCCAGTGTGTCGTGACTTCGTGAGGCTTTAAAGGACGAGAGCTTACCTTTTTACACTTGTTTGGCACGCCGAAGTTACGGCTGCAACTGAAATCGCAAATTTATAGTTCTTCATTTTTTCAACGTAGAATTAAGTGAGAATTAAACGGAAACTACATTAAACCGACGCACACGTGGGTCACGAATTATTTGTACGTAGAACGACGTCGCGTGGCGTGGATCTAATGTAGCTCTACGTCTAGTTGCCATGTATAGTAATGTAATGTAATATTCACACAACTATCACACAACGCCGTCTAGTCCCAAGCTAAGCAGAGCTTGTGTTATGAGTACTAGACAACTGATAAACATACTTAAATATTTCTAAATAAATACATATTATAGATAAATTACACCCAGACACAGAACAAATGATCGTGCTCATCACACAAACATTTGTCCTGGGTAGGAATCGAACCCACGACCTCCGGCATAGCTGTCAGAGCCACTAACCACTAGACCAACAGGCCAGTCAAATAGTGTATGAAGACCGACGCGCGTATATCGGCGTACGTGGCCCTCGTGTGACCAATGTAGTTCTACCCTAATTCCTGTATCATGGGTTTTTTTTTTTTTTTTTTTCGGTGGGAAAATCATCTTATGACATCCCCCGCCCTTGGGCGGGGCGGGAGATAGTGTCAGACTTTTACTGACTAAAAACCCACTCCTGTTCCTTCGTTGCCTTTCGTACCAGGGCCGAGTCTTCCTTTCAGAATCAGACCCTTGGCCCCAGTAGGCTTCGACCCTGCTAGGCCCCTACAGTTGCTGACATCTCCTTGAGGCGCGCGTGGAACAGCACGCGCCGTCGACGACTTGGGCTCGGTCCGGACGGTTACCGGACGGTTGGACGGCGAGCCACCCATTGCTCGCCGTCCGCAAGCCTGCGCCTACGATGGCCGGAAATCGGGATCGGAATCCCGGCGGCGATTGGGGCGTGAGGACCGTTGCCTCACGCGATCGGCCGCCTCCTTTGCTAGCATTACTGCTTCGCAGAAGGAGGCAACCGCCTGCCACTCCTCCTCGCTTCGGACCATGGCCTGTACCAAGGCCCGGCGCGAGAGATCGCCGCCGCCGATCGCCCCCACGAGGACACGGCGTTGCTCTGCCCAAGCGGGACACACCTCCACCGTGTGCTCCACCGTGTCCTCCGGGTGGTCCGCACAATGGTGGCACCCGGGCGTTTCTTCCGCACGAATCCGGTGCAGGAACCTCCCGAACTTACCATGTCCGGTGAGGACCTGCGTCATGCGGTAGGTAAGGACGCCGTGTTGCCTTTCCAGCCACTCCTCAAAGAGGGGAATTACCGCCATAATTATGGCGTGCCCAGCACTGGTTTGCGATAGTCGCTGTCGCCATTCCACCATGAGACCCCGCCGGAGCTCTGTCCGCCATGCCGCAACTTGTCGTGGCAGCGGAGTTTCGCCCCGACGTTGCATCTCCACGCGCAGATCGTGCATGCGTGCAAGGCCACCAGATCCCATGGTGGCTGGCCAGCAAGGAGGCTCGCCGCTTCGCGGGAAACCGTGCGGTATCCCCGCACCATCCGTATGGCCATGACCCTCTGGCACGCGTTCAGCTGGGCCGCCGGTCGCTTTCGCAGTGACGGCGCCCACACCGGCGCCCCATAAAGGGCCATGGACTGGACGATGCCTGCGTAGAGCCTCCGGCAGGAGGCGTCTGGACCCCCGAGGTTGGGCAGGAGCCGCTTGAGGGCAGCCCCATTCCGATTCAGTTTGGGAGCCAGACGTCGGAAGTGCTCCTCGAAATTCCACCGGCTGTCGAGGACGAGTCCCAGGTACTTCATCGTCGACCCGACGCCGATGTGAACTCCTCCTACCGTTAATTGGGAGCGCCGAGGCGGCGCGCTCCGAGGGCCGTGAAAACACATGGCCTCGGACTTTTGCAGCGCCACCTCGAGTCCCAACTGCTGGATCCTATCAACGACTATCGCAACCCCACGTGTCGCTAATTCGACTGCCGCCTGGTACGAGTCTCCCTGAGCCAGGACCAGCGTGTCGTCTGCGTAGCAGACCACGCTGACCCCGTCAGGGAGGTCGCCGCGCAGCACGTAGTCGTAGCCGATGTTCCACAAGGGCGGTCCTAGTACCGATCCCTGCGGAACACCGCACGACATCTCTCGCCGTTTCCACTCTCCCTGGTGACCAGGGTAGATGATGTACCTGTCCGAAAGGTAGGCCTCGATCACACGACAGAGGTAGTCGGGCACCCGGTGATACCGGAGTGCCCTCCTAATGCTACTCCAGGGCAGGGAATTGAAGGCGTTAGCGATGTCCAATGACACCGCCACGACACACCTGCCCTGGGACACCGCATCCCCCGTCGTGAGAGCTCGCACGCGCATGATGGCGTCCACCGTGGAGCGCCTCCTGCGAAAGCCGAACTGGCCGTCCGCCAGATCCGGCCCCACCCGTTCCTGTATCATGGGTGCGTTCATAAACATGAAAAACTTTCATATGTGAGTTCGTAACGCATTCGTATTCGGATGCATGAGCAACGTATTATAATGTGTTTGTTATAGATCAATTGATTATTAGGGCATTATAAAAATGCCCGCGCAGTTCCAAAAATGCCCAATATAAGAGGGCAATGTGATAACAATTATTAAAAATAATAAAATCATCCGGGCATTTTTTTTAGGTGGGAAAATCATCTAATGACAAATCTCGCTCTTGGGCGGAGCGGCGTCAGATAGTGTCAGACTTTTACTGACTAAAAACCTGGACCGTTGCCGTTGCCTCACGCGATCGGCCGCCTCCTTTGCTAGCATTACTGCTTCGCAGAAGGAGGCGACCGCCTGCCACTCCTCCTCGCTCCGGACCATGACCTGTACCAAGGCCCGGATCCGGGCAGTATGTATAATGCTTATCATCTATGGCAGAGTTGCAGTGTAATATGGAAATATTGAAAAACCTATCTTTTTTTTTAACGAATGGAGTTTCTTGCCGGTTCTTCTCCATAGGAAACGACCAATTGGAGCCGTTCACTATCTTCTCACGTTTTACGAGTGCATGTAGGCCAAATGAAATAAAGAGTTTTTGTATTTTTTTTAATCGGGACACCTGGCAACTCTAACTCGTAAACACCATGGGCCAAGACCGTGGGCGAAGACCGTGGGCCAAGACCGTGGGCGAAGACCGTGGCCTGGGCCAAGACCGTGGGCCATGACTGTGGGCCACGACCAAGCTCGTGATTTGCGCTGATGAATAAGATATCGTCAGCGCTAATCACTATTTCAGTTAGCAGGGAACATTCCAAAGAGAAATCTCATGGACAAAGAAAGAGGAGTGGGCAAACCCAGAATGGTGTGAGTAGGGTTACCATAATGTCAGGATTTGTCCTGAGATTTCAGGATTTTCGGACTCATCTCTGGATTGCGGCTGAATTTTGCAAATGTCATGAAATCTCAGGATTCTTAGTATTAGGGGTTAATGTATGAAATTGCCGTTTTTTAAAACGGGTTTCTTTGAAGTGTTATAATTATTACAGAAAATACAAAACACAAAGAATCCAATAAATACCTAATTTGGAAAAAAGAATAACGTACCTTTAATATAAAGTTTATTTGAACTTATAATTCCAAGTCAATCCAAAGATTCACTTCAAAGCAACCCGTTTTAAAAAACGGCAATTTTATACTTTAACCCCTAATATTTTCAATAAAATACAGCTTAAATCAAAGTTTTAAAAAACTAAAAATAATCTTACTTTGGTGTATATATGTATACTTGTTTGTGCAATTTAAAATTGTGTAAGTATATTACCGGGGGTAACACTCTCCCCCCTCCCCGTTTCGTGTGCGATGTGCAATGCGTGATATAAAAACGAAAATATTACGACTTTTTTAAATAGGTACGTTTGAGAGAAAATTATCAAACAATTTTCTCTGATCTTTTGTTTTTTTTCATCTGGTAATCTTAGGTGTGAGGAACCTCTTACTATAAGATTATTTATGACATTAAAGAAACCACTGTATGTGGTAAAAATTAACTAACCTATAGACATGTAATAAAACTTACCGAATAATAAAAGTAACACTGGATGTAATTGCATACCGGTCTTGTAACACATCTTTCTGACACAAATCGACCTAAAAAAGATCACTAAATATTATACTGTTAGACACAAATATCGAACGAATATTACTGGGTACACATTAATTCGTTTCAATGAACGTTCTTCGTTGTGAATCCGCGATGATTTAGGTAGGTAGGTATCGTTCAGTGACGGAACTATAGGGTGACAAAGCTAGCAAAATGTCGAGGGCCAGAAGAAGTAACCTAATTCACTTTAAGTACATTTATTAGCGAGAACAGTGGTGGCCGAGTGGCAACGGCCCCGACTTACGAGTTGTAGGTCGCGGGTTCAAACCCAACAGCGCATTACTTTGTGTAATTTATTTCATCACCACCGCTCTCAAAACGGTGAAGGAAAACATCGTGAGGAAACCGGCATGTCACAGAAAATTCAAAGACATGTGACATCCACCAACCCGCACTGGGCCCGCGTGGTGGATTACGGCCCATTCCCTCTCCTAGAGAGGAGGCCTGAGTCCCAGCAGTGGGAACATTATAAGGCCGACTATGCTATGCTATGCTACATTTATTAACCTTTTAACCGCTTACGTAGATATCTATCCGATAAACACTTTCGCGTTTCTTCCGCCAATGGCGCACATCCACGACCAAATTGTCAGCTCTTCTGTCACATGGGATTAAAGAGCTAAACGAAATGGAGTATCCAGTCGCAAACACATAAACCAGGGGGATAGGACACGAAATCACTCGCCGGACCAATCCGACGTAAGCGGGAAAAATTAATTCACCGATTTTTTCGAGGCCCCGTCCTATGAATTATGTAACGGGTCTCAGATGAGTGGTACCTTTTGTAAAACCAAATGACTTCACTTTTTAATTACATGCACTCACTTCAGTGAAGTGCCAAGTGACTTAATAAAACTGTTACAGTATTGTTGCTGATCTAAGAGTGAGTAAGTACCTGAAGAATGAGCACTACACGACTGAGATCAAATGTATTTATAACTACGTATGTTATTCCCATTCTGTTCAATTTTCCTTATTATAGAGCAATAATATAAACCGCACTGTTGTTGTTACCTGACTGTGTCAGAAAGAGGATTATGTGTTTCAAGTGTATGTAAGTATCTATACCTTATTCAAGGAGCTGTGAGACAAAAGATAAACAAACCAGAAAAAACTTTGCTTAAAAACATGAGTGAACTTGGACCAAGCAGCGCTTGCAGTTTTTCTTTGCCGAAGAAAAATCGTGCAAAGAAAACGCCAATGCATTCAATAGAAAAGGAAACTGTTATTAAGGACGCTTTTACATTTTTAGACAAATATCTCGGTTTTTCGGGTACCATTATGATGCACTTGGAATCCTAACTATGAGGATGTCATGGTATCAAATAAAAGATTATATACATCTCTAGGATGGCATAAAAAAAATATTATAGTCTTATATAAAATTTTCATAAATATACGATTTTAACATCGCACTAATCGAAGAAAATTACAAAAAAAAGGAGTCTGAATAGATTCGCGTAACCTGAATCCAGTGAATATTTTCAGCTTAAAAATCATAAAATAATACAGCTTATATAGTCTTCTATACATATAGAATTATTTTGAACCTACATAAATAAATTTATGATTTATGACCAAAATAAAACCACTCTAAAAAATTCTTCGTACATTTTTCATTGAACGCACAACTTGCAAGCCTCAGTCCGCGCTGGGACACGCTGTTGGAAGGTTGGGTGTATCGCTCTTTTTTTTTTTTAATTTTTATAAACCAGTGCTTGACTGCGATCCCACCTGATGGTAAGCAGCGATGCAATCATTGATGGTGAGGCGCACTAGTTTATTATCTCTTGAAAAAAATAAATACGTCGCAGCCTGTGCCGATCTGTATACTGCGACTGCAAATATTGATACTTTTTTAAATAAAACTAAGTACTAGTACCATATTTATTTTTAGAATTGGATGGATATTGATTTACTGATACAGAATTAAACTAAAAATAATATTTTTAACAACTTCAATTGAGTAATTTGATTAGTCATTTTTGGGGGCTGTGGCTACGAATATGTCCATCCTTTTTATTTAAGATGGTGGATGTAATTTTTATTCAACCGACTTCAAAAAAGGAGGAGGTTCTCAATTCGGTTATTTTTTTACGTTTGTTCCCTCAGAATTCCGTCATATATGGATGGATCAATTTGCAATTTTTTCATACTAAAAAGTTTATGCTTCCATATTAATCCCATTTTTTTTTCAAAATCCAGTTCCCTCACTTCTTCAAGTATTATAGGCAACCATATAGTGATTTTGGTATTTTCATCAAGAAGTCGAGCATCTACACTCTACAGTCAAAAAGTGTCATGATGAAGTGGAACTGATTAAGAAAATCAAACCAATGAAATTTCACACTAACATAGAAAACACAATTAATATAATTAAGCAACTATGACTATAAAAATAAATTAATGGATCTAAATAGATCCATATAAATGGATTTATAGTTATGTTGAAAATGGTATAATCGAACTGATCCAATGATGATGATGATGAAGCCTTAAGGTAGGCATCGGAACTACGTAACTAATCAATGTATCCTAGCCGTGATCGGATTAATTAGAATAGTCGTGAAATGCACTTTATTGATTTCTCCTTCTCTTCTTCCCTATCCATTTCCTTCTCCTGTGCTCTCTGTAGCAACTACTTTAGCTTTATCATCTCTAACTTGTTTTCCTTAAGTAGCTTAGTATGTCCTTTGATTAGGTCAGCCATCTCATCCTTTCCTTCTATCGCTTCCCTATCCTTATTGTTGGGGGCAGAGGATGTAATAATTATAAAACACAATGGTCACGCTTGAAAGGCCGGGACGGGCTGGATCGCACAAAGATATTATTATTATTAATGGGGAATTTTAAAACTACGGTTCAGCGGCGCGGGCTGGCTCGAGCAAAGGACGGTGAGGACGTTGACGGGTCTGTCGCGGCGGGCCTCGGCGGCGAGGACGGAATGACGGCGGTCTGTATTGTTTACGAACTGTACTGGTTTCCTTACGGCTCTCTTGGAGCAGGGTAATGGGGTCGTCGGGGGTGACAAGAGTATGCCTAGGACGGCGAATCTTTGAGATGAGGGAGGGTTCATATCGGGCGGCCGATACGATAAGGGGGTTGCGGTGTTTCACAGCAGTATCGAAGAAACGCTTGCACAGGCGTTTCATGAACTGCTGGATGGTGGGGATTTTGAGATCTAAGTGTAGATTCTCATTTCGGACGTAATAAGGGGCACCGAGGATTTTACGGAGGGTCCGATTTTGGAGGGTCTGCATCCTATGGAGGAAACGGGGCTTAGCGTGTGCGAAGATAGCACAGGCATAAGTCATGATCGGGCGGATTACTGCTGTAAAGAGGCGCAGCTTGCACTTAAGTGACAATTTGCTGCGAGCAGTCATGAGATAATGAAGCCTACCTTGAGCGAAAGCGGCTCGCGAGCGAGCCTGCTTTATGTGCTCGGCGAAGGTCAAGTGCTGATCAAGGATCACTCCGAGGTACTTGGCTTGCTTCTCCCAGGGGATTGGCTTGCCGTACATGGTGATCGGAGGGGGAGGGAGGACGGACTTCCGCTGTCTCGAGTAGAGAACAGCTTGACTCTTATCAGGGTTAACCTCTATTCTCCATTTCCGGAACCATTTGCCCAAAATGTTTGCGGAGGTTTGGAGATTGCGAGCGATAACTCTGGGGTCACGACCGGTGTAGTAAATTGCCGTGTCGTCGGCGAATAGAGCCAACTGGGCCTTTTTACTCTGGGGAATGTCGCTGGTGAACAACGTGAAGGCTAAGGGGGATACTACGGAGCCTTGCGGGACTCCTGCTCGGATGGGGTGGGGGGTGGAGAGGGCACCCTCAATTCGATAGCGGAAGGTGCGATTCGACAGAAAGTCTCGCATGATGAGCACGAGACGGTCTGGCATTCCGAGTTGGTATAGCTTATATAATAAGCCATTGTGCCAGACCTTGTCGAATGCTTTCGCTATATCGAAATACAAGACACCCGTCATCGTATTACGCTGGAAGCCAGCGCTTAGGTGCTCTACGATGCGGTGGACTTGGTGGATGCATGAGTGCTCGGTACGGAACCCGAACTGCTCATTAGGAATGAGACCCTTGGATTCGGCAAAATCTTTGAGTCGCTTATAAATAAGCCTCTCGTAGACTTTACCGGGAACATTGAGGAGACTGATGGGGCGGTAGCTGGAAGGGTCAGACTTGGGCTTGCCTGGTTTGGGGATACCGATAACGGTGGCCTGCTTCCATGCTTGGGGGAAGATATTATTGCTTAATGCGCCATTGAAGATGGCGGTCATTAGCATTATAAGTTGAGGAGGGAAGAGTTTGAACACTCTGTTCGTGATACCGTCGGCGCCGGGGGCTTTCCGGGGTTGAAGTTTTTTGATGATATCCTCCACCTCGTCGGGAGTGACGGGGGGTAGAGGGTTATCAGGGTCTTCAACGGGAGGGAGGGAGGCTCTACGTTCGACTTCAGCGTCCACCATGTCGATGTGAGCTTGGTCTACTAGTTGAGAGCTAGGCGAGCATTGGGCTTCGAGGCTGTCGGCTAGGCATTCCGCTTTTTCAGAGTTGTCGAAAGCGACACTCTTATCAGGGCGGGTGAGCGGAGGGATAGAGGACTCTTCAGTGGAACGTAATTTCCTCTGAAGTTGCCAGAAGGCGAGATGAGTAGGCTCGAGTTCGCTAAGCGTCTTGTCCCAGCGGGCGGAACGCAGCTCGGTCATGCGTTTCTTAATAGCACGCTGTAATCTACGCATGTGAGCTTTGTTAGCGTCGCAGGGAAAAGCGCTGTACGCACGGATGGCTGCGTTCTTCTCGGTCATCAGAGCCCGTACATCGTCCGGAATTTTCCAGCGACGGAGGACCGTCGCTGGAAAATCTCCCTTGAACATTCGTTCAGGACGGATTGTACGTGATCCGTGAGCGAGTCGATCGCAGCCGTCGTGTCAGCGACTGAGTCGATGTGGTCAGGGATAGAATCCAATTGAGGTGACGTGGTAGATTTCAGTCTTTCGCTTACTTTCTTCCAGTCAGTGATCAATTGGGACGGGGGAGGCTGGCCGGGGTCGAGATTACCCGAACGGGAGCCTAGGTGCATGATCACGGGGCGATGATCGGAGTTAAGCTCGTGTATTGCTTCTATAGATTGTAAACGGAGGTTTACATTCTTCAGGAGCGCTACATAGAGGACGTCGGGGCTATGGTTGGGATTTTGGGGGAAGTGAGTGTGACACATCGGGGCGATGATGTCAAAGTTAAGGGATGCACCAAGGTTGAACACGACCTTTCCTCTAGGGTTGGTCGTACTACTGTTCCAGGCGGGATGTTTAGCATTGAGATCGCCCGCTAGTATAACGGAGTCACTCAAGCCAAAGAGGGCGGTGAGGTCGCTAGTGAGAGCGATGGACTCGTCTGGCATGCGAGACGAGGAAGTCCGACCGACTCATATTTGGAGAATAGCGCAGCTCGCTTAGCGAAGTCGAGCTGGCCATTGATTTCAGCTAGGGTTAGCTCATCAGCTAAATGCCTAGCATCCTGCGTCATAAAGATGCGGTAGTTGTCCAGAATGATCTGGCCAACGGTTCTGCGTGGGAACGCAGCCGCTCTTTGGGGAGTTTTTGCGGCCACGGGGGCCACAGAAGCGGGGGCAGGCGCTGGAATGGGCTTGGCCATTAGCGCTGGGATGGGCTGTGAGACCGCCAAAGCCGGGAAGGCTTTGTGATGGTTCAACAGATTCCATGGGGATGGTCTCTGGGGCGCGAGACGTTCGGGGAGTTGGGAAGAGGGGGCTTTCCCAGATGGAACTTCCCTCTGTTGGCGAGCAGCAGCACGCTTTGCCAGCTTGGGAGGGATTTTGGGGGCTTTAGGGCAGCCACGGTAGTTAGCCGGGTGCCCGGCTTGACCGCACAGTACACAGCTGGGTGGCTCTGTGCAGAGTGTGCGGTCCTTGGGACGAGGGCAGTCGCTCGTGCCATGCTCGCCCAGACACTTAACGCATCTGGGTGTAGCGTAGCAGTTACGCTGCGAGTGGCCATATAATTGGCAGCGGTGACACTGACCGACTATCGTCGGTCTGAAAGGCTTCTCAATGGAGATGAGAAAGGGAACACACCGACTTGACTTTAAAGATGGGGTGATGCCCTTCGGTAGGGTCGCATACGACAAGCACCATGTCGTAGAGCTCGCTTCCTCTCGCCTTGTGAAGGCGGTGGACAGCGGAAACGGGGATGTTCTGCGCCAGGAGGTCGGACTTGATGTCCTCGGTGGCGATCTCTTTAGGGACACGTCTTATCACCACTCGGGTTGGCGTGTCTTCGGGGAGGGAATAAGTGTGAAAGGAGATTTTCCTATCACGGAGGACTTTGGTTAGTTCCCGATAGTCATTTGACGTCGGGACCTGAACCTTTATGCCTTGTTGGCAAGAGCGGGCGTTCGTGTAGTTGATCTTGCGATCACTACACATTTTGGACACATCTGTCCATTTCACCTTGTCCTGGATGTACAAGGGCGGAGGGGGGCGCTGCTTCTTTGGCTGAGTGCCAGAAGCGGACGGAGGGCAGCTAGCCTGCGAAACGGGGGCGGGCTGGGTAATAGGGGCGGGCTGGGTAGCGGGGGCGGGAGAAGACACTACGGTCTTCTTAGCTTTGGAGGCCTGCGCGGCCTTTCGGGCTTTCCTCTTGCCCCCTAGGACGACTTGGAAGTCGTCCTCGGAGGAGGAGGAATCAGAGGACTGCTCGGAGTCCGTGGCGGAGGATTGACGATGGCGGACGATTGGCGACGTTGAGTCGCTGGCGGGGACTGAAGTATCCATTGCCTCATTGGCAAAATGGGCTACTAATAGGGGAGGCAAAGAAGCCTTTCCCGGAGGAGGGCGGGGACAGGGGGACGGCGGGGACGGACCTGAGTCCGTGTTGGCCGGGAAGGGCGACAATACGTCACTGAAATCAGTGACGCTCGTCGGAACGGGAGGAGGGGCGCTTTTAATTAAAGCGATTTTCTCGCCATATTTGGCGAGAAAATCGGGGTCCTTAAAAAAAGCCTCTTTGACGAACGCTAAGATAATAGCGTCCGTCATGACTAGATGAGACCTGGGCTATTCACATGAGTTGTACACTCAGAAGTCCTACACCTACAGTCCCTACGTCCCCGGGTGGAGCCCTAAGCTTGTAACCGATCGCCAATCTCAATGTGCGATCGGGCCCTACCAGGGTCTGGCGCGAAGGGATAGACACCCCAACCGACACCAGGTGTGTAGCTGAAAGAGAACTCGGAGTATTAGGTTTGACTAGGAGATCCCCCAAGGCCAAAACCTAGCTCCCGACTCCAAATGACTGCCTAGCCCTGAAGGGGTTCGGCGGGTGTATTGGGGCAACACCCCCTTGACGTTGTTGACACCGTTAGGTTTCCCGTCAAGGACCACGAAACTGTGGATTTTTCCTGAAGGGGCACACGTTTATCGACTATTTCCGTAAGGAAAAGTCTATCCTCCACTGCCTTGAAAAAGGCGGCTTCGGATCGCTGGTGCGGTCGACGACCACGATGACGTCACGCGGGGTGACGTAATACGACACAGAGCACGGAGCGGGCGCGGAGCACAGAGCGGCACGACCGTTCGGGGCGAGCGTCGGGCGAGAATGATGGGGAACGTCGTCTTCTTTTTTTTTTTTTTTGTGTGTGGCCTCTCGCAGGTCAACCTAGGAGGTTGTCGGCTGCTTAACCGGTCTTGCCTGTGGCGGCCTCGATTCGAGAATCAAAGCCTCCAGCCAGGTAAACTACGGCTCAGCGGCGCGGGCTGGCTCGAGCAAAGGACGGGGAGGACGTTGACGGGTCTGTCGCGGCGGGCCTCGGCGGCGAGGACGGAATGACGGCGGTCTGTAATGTCTACGAACTGTACTGGTTTCCTTACGGCTCTCTTGGAGCAGGGTAATGGGGTCGTCGGGGGTGACAAGAGTATGCCTAGGACGGCGAATCTTTGAGATGAGGGAGGGTTCATATCGGGCGGCCGATACGATAAGGGGGTTGCGGTGTTTCACAGCAGTATCGAAGAAACGCTTGCACAGGCGTTTCATGAACTGCTGGATGGTGGGGATTTTGAGATCTAAGTGTAGATTCTCATTTCGGACGTAATAAGGGGCACCGAGGATTTTACGGAGGGTCCGATTTTGGAGGGTCTGCATCCTATGGAGGAAACGGGGCTTGGCGTGTGCGAAGATAGCACAGGCATATGTCATGAGGAACGTCGTCTTCAAGGAAAGTGTAGCTTAAGTACCTTTTCAGCCGGTCGCAAGTCGTGGGAGAGAGTTCCCATCTCTCTCTTCATCTTCCCGAATCCTGTTGAGGCCGGCTGATGTACACCCTCCCGACCCCCGCACACCACTAGCTCGCCATTGGTCATTAATAGTGGCGTGTTTTCTCCGTTGTAAATCCACCAATAGAAACCCAGATTATTCTTAACGGTTTTCTGCGCTATTTACTTCTAAGAACCGCGTTATGTACTTCTAAGAACTCAGTACATAGCCTTATATACTATCCCTGTATCCGATTGGACAGTAGTCTTGCCTCTGATTGGCTCTCCCCTTATTATGTACAGCGCGTATGTACATACGTTACGCATCTATGAATGACGTAATGTTAATTATATTTAGTGATTCTAAATTACATGCTCGTGTCCGTAACACTTATTTTCCTTCTCAACTTTCTCTGCTTCCTCCTTTGCTCCATCCCGCCATATTTCCTCTGACATTTCCTTCCTCTTTCCGTCTCCATATGGTTTCCCTTGTTCAGCGTCCCTAACGAGACGAGACATCTTCTAGTACCATCGCCTTTATGTCCTTCCGAAGATTCCCACTCTCATCCATCTTTTTCAAGGCCTTTTGGTACCATGATTGTACTTCTCTGCCCCTACTACTAAAAGATTTTTCAGAGTCCTTACGACTCGTCTTTACTTGACTCTCTCTCGTCCTGCTCGTCATTCTGTCAGTCGGTTTGATTGGGGCCACCGGGACCCTGAGGTGATTTAGTTGAGGCTATCCTCAGCTCGATCTCCCCCGCGCTCTTTCTCACCTGACCGTCATTGGACGTGGAAGCCTCTCCGGTTGAGACCGTCTATTACGTATCGCTACAGGGGGCTGATCCCCTTCTCTCGTCGCAACGGCTTTCTGAGCGGAACGAGCCGTGCAAAACATGGTCGCCGGGTCAAAGCAGATCTATCCCTTCTTAGCAAAGCTCCTTTTAGTCAAAATTAATTATAAATATTCAAAATAACAAAATAAAATAGAAAGCCAAAATAAAATAAAACACAGGGAAATTTTAGTGATTCAATTTCAGTCATTTGGAGGAGAAATCGCTTAAAATTTAGTTACAATTTAATACAATATCACAGATCTAAAATGTTGGGTCAATAAACCCAAGTCTTATTCCTAATAATACAATATCTTATTTCTAATTATAGGGTCAATAAACCCAAGTCTTATACCTAATAATACAATATCTTATTTCTAATTATAGGGTCAATAAACCCAAGTCTTATTCCTAATGATAAATGATAAATGATATTTATTTTGTAAATAGGTTTAAAAAAACACTTTTACACGTCAATTTTTTTTTTCGGTTTTTTTAAACTAGATGAGGCCGGTGTTTCCTAGCTGACTACCCTGAGAAGAAACACCGAAACAAACTCAGGGGTCAAAGTCTCTTTTAAAGTCCATACAGTAAATATGTAATGGTCAAATCACATGAGAACCATGCAGATTTGTCTGAAATGGTCTTTTGAAGAAAGAACCTTACAGATTTGAGTGGACCTGTCCAGTCAGTGCAAGCATTTGTCAGTATTCGTAAAGCTCAACTCAGGACTACTAAGGAGCTCAACTACTTGACGAACAATACCAAGGAAAGGACATTTGGGTAGGCCGCAGAAAATACTCAAATTGCCAGACATACGTTAAAATTACTGAAAAGGAAAAAAAAAAATCAATCAACATAGTCCTCACGTTCACAATAATAAAAAGAAAAATATTGTTTACAATACTAAGTAAACATTGATGTCAAAAATTAATAGAGAAAGAGAAAAAAAGAAGTCAAATTGCAACTTAAAAATTATCTACAATATCAAATTGTAATAAATAATAATAATAAAAAGCAAAATTGAAATTAAAAACAAAAGAAAAAAATAATAATAATAAGACAACAGTTGCAGTGCGTACTGGAGCAGGTCAATCCCAAGCCTTTTGGTCCTCAACATAGTCCTTTATAGTATAAAAAGCCTTTTGGCAAAGTTTTCGCTTTACAAATAATTTGAATTTATTAAGGCTTAGTTGTTGAATATGACTAGGAAGTTTATTATAGAAGTGTATGCATTGGCATCTAAATGAGCCCCCTATTTTTTTCAGCCTGGTTGTAGGAACCACAAATTTGTGTTTGTTCCTAGTATTAAAATTATGAACATCACTGTATTTTTTTATATACGATTTCTATTTTCAAATTTTAGGGTCAATAAACCCCAAGTCTTAATACTAGTAACGTTTCTTATCCCTGTATAGGGGGGTAACAAAATGGTTAGGACAATAGACGTAGATAGTTAAATATCCCCGTAGGGGAGGGACAGACAAATGGTCGATTATTAGGGGTTATTAAGGGTAGAATAAGGTAGAGTTGGGTAGAGCAGAATAGAGTAGTCAGTTGACGGGAGCGAAGCCGCGGGCAAAAGCTAGTCATTATATAAAATTTAATGGCATTTTAAAATTGAAATTTTAACAGTAAAGTTTTATACTTACATATATATATGACGCCCTCCCACCCCCTACATCAGGACAATACACGGACAAGTTCAATGGGCCCAAAAATTTCATCTACCAGTCTATTAATTCACTTGGTTTTACTCGCAGTTTCGCTCGCATCTAAAGGAACATTTAGTAGGTCCTTTGGATAAGACAAAAATGCGTTAATTAACTTTTAAACGATTTTAATTTTAATAAACACGAATGTAAGGTTGATTTTCCGATGTTAAGTTTATTAAAAAAAAAATAATAGCTCATGCACTTGATACAGGCACAGATGTACATTTTTTTAAAACTGGTTTGAGGTAGGCCGGTTTGGAGGTAGGCGGAACAGAGAGTAAAGTCCCACATACCTCCGTTGAAAAGGGAGGATCCTCCGGCCAGACGGGTGTTATGTCTGGTGGGCTATTGCCCGATAGATGATTTCGGGCTGTTCTATATGTTCCAATCGCGCGGAGAACTTTGATTGCGCGATGCAGGATTAGTTCTTATGTGACGCCATAGATGTCGCTACATCACTCCCCTCCGGAGATCGGAGATCGATGGTTCTTGATGCTTCTTGATGCGTGCCAGACCAGTGGTAGGTTGGTTCCAGTGGGTCGGAACCGAATGCCGCATAGTTCTCGGTGAGTCAGAACTGTCTGCGGTGATGTCCCCAGTGAGTCGGGGTGGTGCTGTCCCAGTGAGTCGGGATGATGCCCCAGTGAGTCGGGGTGATGATGTCCCAGTGAGTCGGGATGATGCTGCAGGCTCCAGTGAGTCGGAGTAGTGCTGCTGGCTCCAGTGAGTCGGAGCGGTGCTGTGCGATGTAGTGGCTTGACTGCTTGCGTCGACCAGGAGAGTTTCTTCGTGGCTCTTCATGTGACTGGCCGAAGGTGCAGTGTGCTTCGCCAAGGTCGCTGATGAGGCTGAGGGTGATGACCAGGTATGACCAGGTAGGCATGCTGGTGGTCAGGATACCCTTTAAAGCCGTGGGTGCTGGCTGTATGGCTCGCTGCTCGAAAGCTTGAAGAAGTGATGATGACGTCACGAAGTAGTAGCTGCACGAAGGCTGCGCTGACGTTCATTGTCGAGGGTCACCATTTTAGGGGTATGTGGAACAGAGAGTAAAGCCCCACATACCTCCGTTGAAAAGGGAGGATCCTCCAACCAGACGGGTGTTATATCTGGTGGGCTCACGGATATCGAGGGATATGCCTTGGGGGCGTGGCACGTGCCGCCTCGATAGAACCAAATTGGTTGTATGATCGAACGGCGGCTGTACACGTCATTCAGTCGCTTTGCAATTGCGTACAGTGCACTATTGATGCATAAAAAACCAAAATGCCGAGTTGTGCAGTATTTATATGTAAAAAAAGGCCAAATACCATCAACCTGAAGACAACTGGCGTGTCCTACAATCGGTAAATAATCAAGAAATCAATCAAGAAATTCTCCGCGGTCCTAGCTAGCGGGCATCGGCCCTGCTGGGCCCCTACGGTTTGCTGACATCTCTTTGAGGAGCGCGAGGATCACTACGCGCTGTTAACGACTGGGCTCGGTCCGGTTAATTACCGAACAGCCGGACGACGAGCTACCCAGTGCTCGACGTCCGCAAGCCCGCATCTACCGTGGCTGGTAGTCGGGGTCGGAATTACGGCGGCTAGGGTGTGAGGACCTTCGTTCCCTCACGCGTGCAGCCTCCTCCTTCGCTAGCATTACTGCTTCGCAGAAGGAGGCGACCGCCTGCCATTCCTCCTCGCTCCGGACCATAGCCTGAACCAGGGCCGGACGCGAAAGGTCGCTGCCGCCAATTGCCTCCACGAGGACACGGCGGTGCTCCGCCCAAGCGGGGCACACCTCCACCGTATGCTCCACCGTGTCCTCTGGGTGGTCCGCACAATGATGACACCCGGGCGTTGCTTCCGCCTGAATCCGATGCAGGAACCTCCCGAACTTACCATGTCCGGTGAGGACCTGCGTCATGCGGAAAGTGAAGACACCGTGTTGCCGCTCCAGCCACTCCTCAAAGAGGGGACTTATCGCCATAATTGTAGCGTGCCCAGCACTGGGTTGCGACAGTCGCCGTCGCCATTCTACCATGAGATCCCGCCGAAACTCTGTCCGCCATGCCGCGACTTGGCGCGGCAGCGGAGTTTCGCCCCGGCGTTGCATCTCCACGCGCAAATCGTGCATGCGTGCAAGGACTGTTGCCTCCAAATCCAATGGTGGCAGGCCAGCAAGGAGGCTCGCCGCTTCGCGGGATATCGTGCGGTATCCCCGTACCATCCGGATGGCCATGACCCTCTGGCAAGCGTTCAGCATGGCCGCCGGTCGCCTTTGCAGCGACGGCGCCCACACCGGCGCCCCGTAAAGGGCCATGGACCGAACGATTCCCGCGTAGAGCCTCCGGCAGGAGGCGTCTGGACCCCCAAGGTTGGGTAGGAGCCGCTTTAGGGCAGCCCCGGTCCGTTGCAGTTTGGGAGTCAGACGTCGAAAGTGCTCCACAAAGTTCCACCGACTGTCGAGGACAAGTCCCAGGTACTTCATCGTCAACCCGACGTCGATGCGAACCCCTCCTACCGTTATTTGGGAACCCGGTGGTGGCGCGTTCCGAGGGCCATGAAAGCACATGGCCTCGGACTTGTGCAGTGCCACTTCGAGTCCCAACTCTTTGATCCTGTCCACGACTGTCGCAACCCCACGTTTCGCTAGTTCGGCCGCCGCCTGGTGTGACTCCCCCTGCTCCAGGACCAGCGTGTCGTCTGCGTAACAGACCACGCTGACCCCGTCGGGGAGGTCGCCGCGCAACACGTAGTCGTACCCGATGTTCCACAAGGGCGGTCCTAGTACCGATCCCTGCGGAACACCGCACGACATCTCTCGCCGTCTCCACTCTCCCTCGTGACCAGGGTAGATGATAAACCTGTCCTTCAGGTAGGCCTCGATCAAACGACGGAGGTAGTCGGGCACCTGGTGATACCGGAGTGCCCTCCTAATCCTACTCCAGGGCAGGGAGTTGAAGGCGTTGGTGATGTCCAAGGACACCACCACTACGACCTTGCCCCGGGACACCGCATCCCCCGTCGTGAGGGCTCGCACGCGCATGATGGCGTCCACCGTGGAGCGCCCCCTGCGGAAGTCAAACTGGCTGTCCGAAAGATCCGGCCCTACCCGCGCTAAATGCGCGACGAGGCGGTCTGCAATTACTCTTTCAAAGAGCTTCCCCACCTCGTCGAGCAGCACTATGGGCCGGTATGCAGACGGAGAGTCCGCAGGGCGCCCCGGCTTCGCTATAAGGACCAGTTTCCCGGTCTTCCAACGAAGTGGGAACTGGCCCCTCTCCAAACATGCGCTAAACAGCCCTCTTAGTCGAGGCCCGAGTTCCTCCATGGCCAGGACCCAGGCTTTCCCAGGTAAGCATTTTTAGCTTAGTTTAACATTAAGAACATTTTAAGTGAGAAGTAATAATATGTTTACGTTAATCACTGTGATTAACGTAAACATTTCTTTCTCTTTATAAACACCAAACACCGACACCCCGCTACGTCCCCCGACATATTTTTGGTCCTTCGAGCCGGATCGGATCACGCGTCGCGTAATTTCGGGATTTCAGGATTCTGGTGTGCGCGGTCTGAACTATTGTAACAAACTAAAAAGTGGGTGCGTCGTGTGGCTGTCGGAGCAAACAGTGAAGCAGAACAGCGTAGCAGCAGCAAAGGCTGAGTACTAACAGCGGAGAAAATAAGTAATAAATTTCCTTATTTTTAGTCAGTAAGGATTGCATTTTATCATCTAACAATGTCGGACCTCATTGAAACTCAAGCAATTCTCTATGATAGCATCGTAAAACTTGGCATTAACTTGAAAAAGGATGGTGCCGATAAGAAAACAGTGGATTACTTTAAGCGCCAGATTAGCACGTTGGAAAAATATTGGGAGGAATACAAGATCAATCATGAGCGAATCGAGCTGGAAGTAAGTAAAACTGATCCTTATTTTACCGACCGAGAATACGAAAAAACAAGCACGGTGTATGAGTCAACCAAGGCGCTGATCAACCAACAGTATCAGCTACGGTTCATGAAGACAGGAAGTCTTTCAACAGGTGAGCAAACAACAGCTCGTGACAAATCACCGTCGGCATCCAGTATGCGCCAGGAAGAGGAAACAAGTGAGGAGGTGGGCCCTAGCGTCTCAAGGCAGCTGAGCGACCGACCAGCTCAGATGTCGAACATGGAGCCTAACAGTAAGTTAGACGAGTTGTTGAAGAAACAGTATGCGAATTTCAAAGCTTTTGTGCGGACAACCGCAAACATAGACGTGGACTCTATCGTCGATAAGTGGGAATTTGAAGACGTACTGAGGTCACTACAAGCAAGATGGTCAGCCATCGATAGGCTACACTGGGACATCGAGATTGAGCTGGAGGGAGAAAACGAACAATACAGCAGCATGTACGATAAGTATGAGACAAAATTCAACAACCTGAAGCGGGCTATAAACACGAAAATGTGGTCAGTCGCGCACAGGGAAAAATCTACACCTCAACTAGAGATACCGAATTTCAACGGGAACTACAACCAATGGGTATCGTTTAGAGACCTATTTACGGAAGTAATTCATAACAATCCCTCGTTGTCAAACGGCCAAAAGATGCAGTATTTAAAAGGTAAGGTTCGTGGAGAAGCAGAGAAACTAATACAACATCTGTCGATCAGTACCGACAACTACTTGGTATGCTGGAATATTCTTACCCATCGGTACGATAACAAGAAAGTAATATTTTCGTCTCATATGAACATTCTGTTAGGCCTGCCAAACATACAGCAACAATCTGTACAACAAATCAAGCGAATGCATGACACCACGGTAGAATGTCTCAATGCCATCAAAAACTTAGGTGTTGACACTACATCGTGGGACCCTATGGTCGTTCACGTTCTAGGCCAAAAACTAGACACAGAAACATATACGGACTACATCGAGTCGCTGAAGAACTCGAAAGAACTACCGGTCCTCGGAGAGTTCTTAGAGTTTCTGGAAACAAAATTTACATCTTTGGAAACGGTTCGCCGAAAAGATAGTGGACTCCTGAAAACTTCATCTCAAAACAATAATCAAACATCGTACAATAAAAAGAACAATTATAGCAACAACTCGAACAACGGAAATAGGCAAATTGCGAAATCATTGCACATGTCCAACATAAAATGTCCTCTTTGCAATAACCAACATGGTATTTATAATTGCAAAACATATTTAAAAATGAGTGACGAACAAAGGCTAAAAACTGCAACCAAATTAAAACTTTGCACAAATTGTTTATTTAGCCACTTCGGAAATCAATGCACTTCCAACTTAACATGTCGAAAATGCCAAGATCAACATAACACCATATTACATGACGCATTTGCGAAATTAGCGAATGCAACAACTCTGTCGTCAAGCGGTGACAACGGGGTCAGCACGAAACAAAGCGGCAAGCGCAATGAACCCGTGACAGGAACCGTGAATGCTTCTCAAAACGAAACAGCCGAAATATTGCTAGCCACAGCGCTGGTAAAGGTCAAAAGTGTGGACGGAACTTACCAAACTATGATACGCGCCTTGATTGACCAAGGCTCACAGATATCCTTAATTACGGAGGAGGCGGCGCAGCTATTAGGTATCCAGAGACGACGGTGCAAAGGGGTCATCTTTGGAGTGGGTCAAAAGGAAAACAGCTGTAAGGGGATGATAAGCATAGAGTGTGCCTCTATGTATAACAGTTTTGAATTTGACTCGGACGTTCTCATCATGAACGAACTTATTAAACATTTACCAAACCAAACATTTAACAAACCAAATTGGAATTACATTAAAAACATTAATTTAGCCGACCCGGAATTCTACAAAAGTCGACGAACTGACTTGCTTTTCGGGGCGGATATTTACGCTAACATTATGCTGGGTGGAATTATAAAAGGAGAACATGTCCAACAGCCGATGGCTCAGCAAACACAATTAGGTTGGATATTATGCGGTAACGTAAAAACATACCAATGTAACGTGGTCTTAAACAACATAGAAGAGATACAAAAGTTTTGGGAAGTTGAAGAGATTTCAGAGTCATCCAACTTGTCGGTAGAAGATCAGGAATGTATGGATTACTACACAAAAACAACACGTAGAAACAGCCAAGGTCGCTACGAAGTCAGAATACCACTAAAAGAACATTTAAAACAAGAGCTAGGAAGTTCCAAATCTATGGCTATTGCTCAGTAAAAGAACTTGGAACGCCGATTAGAAAAACAACCAACAGTAGCTGAAAAATACAAAGAATTTATGAATGAGTATGCTGCGTTGAACCACATGAAACTGGAGCAGGAAAACAGTAACATAACACTTGAATGCTTCTTGCCTCATCATGCCGTGCAAATAGAAGAATCCTCTACCACTAAGCTCCGCGTAGTGTTTAACGCATCTGCCAAAACATCAACAAAATACAGCTTAAATGACGTCATGTTGAAAGGGCCCAATCTACAAAAGGACCTGCAGGCATTACCACTGCAATGGAGACAATATCCTTTTGCTTTCACAGCTGACATCGAGAAGATGTTCCGCCAAATCTTAGTTAACCCAATCGACCAACATCTACAAAAAATCGTATGGCATGAGTCATCAAAACAACCTATACAAGAGTATCCATTGAACACGGTAACATACGGGACAAAGGCTGAACCATTTTTGGCAATTATGACACTAAAACAGTTGGCGGCAGATGAGCGATGCAAGTTTCCAGAAGAAGCAACTGTTCTAGAAAACAGTTTTTACATGGATGACCTGTTACATGGGTGCTATAACATTGAACAGGGTAAACAATGCATTAACAACCTAATGCAACTCTTAAAATCAGGCGGCTTTAATCTTCGAAAGTGGTCATCTAATAGTCAAGCGTTACTGGAGAACATATCAACAGGTCAAGAAGAATTCGTTTATAGTTTTAAAAACGATGACATGTTGAAAACATTAGGGTTGTGCTGGAACCCAAACGAAGATCAATTTACATTCCGTTGCGACTTTAATCAAACAACCACAAGACCAACAAAAAGGAGCTTGCTATCCGAAATATCCAAATTGTATGACCCTCTAGGCTGGCTGACACCTTTGTCCACAAAACTAAAATTATTATTTCAAAAGTTATGGAAACATGATCTACATTGGGATGATAAGGTGTAGGATGAAATACATAACGAATGGATCAAACTGACTACGGAAATTGATCAAATAAAACATTGCAAGATACCTCGATGGATACTATGCAACGAGAATGACGTCATTGAACTGCATGGCTACTGCGATGCGTCCATCGAAGCCTATGCATGCGTGGTATACGCGCGAACAAAATATCAAGAAACAGTAATCGTCGCAGCAAAATCGAAACTGGTTCCAAGTAAAAAGAGTGTAACATTGCCGCGAATGGAGCTTTGTGGTGCTTAGGTACCTACTATCGAAGCTCATCGGTAAAATAAAACAAAGCATGACTTGTCCAGTAGAAATACATGGATGGTGTGACTCTATGGTGGTAATAGGTTGGCTACAAGGTGATTCAGCTCGTTGGAAACCTTTTGTGGCAAATAGAATCACAGCCATAAAACAATTAATGCCGGCAAACTGCTGGCGATATGTGAAATCGGGTGACAATCCGGCAGATTGCGCCAGTAGGTTTAACCGCGCCTCAGCTAATTCAACATTCCTTATGGTGGAAGGGACCATCATGGTTAGCATCCTACGACGTAACGAAGAAAGAAAAACAACCGTGTTACCAAACAGAGAAAGAAACAAAAAAGACAAAATTAATTAACATTATTCAAAACATAAGTGATAATAGTGTAATAAATAACTTATTATTGCAACATAATTCTTTGCGAAAAATAACACGTGTCTTGGCATGGGTACGGAGAGCATTGACACCAAAGTCGCAGCGTGAACATTTACCGAAGTACCTAACGTTACTTGAACTGCGACAAGCTAAATCAGCAATTATAAAACAAGTACAAATTTCAGAATTTACGTCAGACATTAAAAACATAAACAAACATGGTAATGTCGCAACAAACAGCAAGATCATATCTTTAAAACCGTTCATCGATAGTAGTGGTTTTCTCCGAGTGGGAGGACGTTTAGGGAACGCGAATATGAGCGACGAAATTAAACATCCTAAGATAATCCTTAACAAAAGTCGATTAGCAGAATTAATCATTGAAGAAGCTCATTTGTTAACATTTCACGGAGGTCCCAGGCTGACATTAGCAACTCTCAGGCAACAGTACTGGATAACAAGTGGTTACAGTACGGTCAAGAAACAGTTTAGAAATTGCGTAACTTGTCGAAAGTATGAAGCAAGGAAGCAATATCAATTGATGGGTGACCTCCCCGCAGCTAGAACTAACCCCGCTCCACCATTCTACCACACGGGGGTGTATTATACCGGCTTTGTAAATATAAAGGCAAACAAGGGAAGAAGCGCCAGAACATTGAAAGGCTACGTGGCTGTATTCATATGTATGGTTACGAAAGCCGTTCACTTGGAACTAGTGTCTGACCTCACCAGTTCCGCATTTTTAGCCGCACTCAAGAGGATGGCAGCCCGAAGAGGAACACCACATAACTTGTACAGTGACCAAGGAAACAATTTTATCGGAGCCAATAGACTACTTCAAGAGGAGTACTACCAACTACAGGAGGTTTTCCAGGACAGTTGCCTGGCGGAAATCGCTGAAATGAACATACAATGGCATTTCAACGCTCCATCTTGGCCAAGCGCTGGAGGGCTGTGGGAAAGAGCTGTCCGCAGCCTAAAGTTCCATTTAAAAAGGGTGGTTGGAGAACAAAGACTGACATTCGAAGAGTTCACCACTGTACTGACACAACTGGAAGCGTGTCTGAACTCGAGACCGTTATGCTCTCTGACAGAAAACATAGAGGACCTGGATTATTTATCACCAGCACATTTTTTAACAGGAAGAGCCGACTTAACAGTAATTGTGACGAAAGAGGATGCTAGAACTAGATGGCATCTAACCAATAACATTTTTAAACAGATCTGGCAAAAATGGAAGATTGAATATCTTAGCCAATTAACAGCAAGAGAATAGTGGTATAGGAAGAGCCGACTTAACAGTTATTGTGACGAATGAGGATGCTAGAACTAGATGGCATCTAACAAATAACATTTTTAAACAGATCTGGCAAAAATGGAAGATTGAATATCTTAGCCAATTTAACAGCAAGAGAATAGTGGTATAGGAAGAGCCGACTTAACAGTTATTGTGACGAAAGAGGATGCTAGAACTAGATGGCATCTAACAAATAACATTTTTAAACAGATCTGGCAAAAATGGAAGATTGAATATCTTAGCCAATTAACAGCAAGAGAATAGTGGTATCAACCTCAAGAAAACGTAAAAATAGGCAACATGGTGATCGTGCATGAGGATAACATTCCAGTTGGACGGTGGATTATGGGCAGAGTAGTAGACCTGCATCCCGGTAAAGATGGTTACGTTAGGGTGGTGTCGTTGAAAACGAAAAATGGCATCATAAAGCGACCCGTAGTGAAACTTTCGTTATTACCGGTTGAGGTCGTATCAAATAGTAAACAAGACAGTGTGACTAAAACGGACGAGTCAGCGGAACACGAATCAGCTGGAACCCGGAACAAAAATAAACAACGAAAGGCGACAACAGGCATGCTATCGTATATCGCTCTGGCATTGACCTGTTTTATGTCATTCTGCACCGTTGCAAACTGCAGCTATAACATTACGTCACTAAATGACAACCATTCCTTTTATTTCGACCCAATATCAAAAATAAGTCTCGTAAAAGATACTTGGACACTAGTTGTATTCTATAACATGTCTCCGTATTGGGAAGGTATGCAAGCGTTCGAAAAAGTAACAACATACTTAGAAAAAACATGCAAAACAACCGGCAGCGAACAGTGTAACATGATACTCCCTCAGCTGATCCAGGAGTGTAACGAACTAAAACACTACAATGAACTTTTGATGACACAACACGACACGGTATACTCCAGACAGCGTCGGGGACTTATCAATGCAGTCGGCAACATTGCAAATTCCCTATTCGGCGTATTAGACCAACAATTCGCAGAAAAGTATAGCCAAGATATCAACTTGATACAACAAAATGAGAAACATTTAAACGATCTGTGGAAGAATCAGACATCCATTGTCGAATCAGAGTACAATTTATTGAAAAGAACAGAAGAAATTATGGCCAAACAACATAAAATAATCAACAAACATCTGATTACACTGGAAAACGTATCCAACAAACTACAAGGGGAGATAAACAACATATCCTTACTACAGGAATTTACTATGACAGCTCTAACAGCTAGTAATTTACTACATAATTTAAAAAGAACTCAAGACACTCTACTTGATATGCTTACCAATGTCCATAATGGACAGATTAACATTCACCTACTTACCCCTGAACAGCTCCAAAAGGAACTTAACATTATATCGCGACATTTATCCGATGACCTAACCTTACCCATTGAAGTCCACGAAATTCGAAAGCTATATGCACTGATTAACGTAAAAGCACGAATAACTGAGGAATACTTCCTTTTTCAAATAACATTCCCACTTATCAGTAGGGACCGATATAAGTTGTACAAAATACAACCTATACCACACCAGATAAACAACAGCATGATAGAGCTCATCCCGTCATCAGAATACATCGCCACGGATTTGAAAAGAGACGCATACCTAACAATTACGTCGGCAGAACTAACACAGTGTAAACAACAAGATGATTTATGTTCTTGTGCGATTGGAAAAAGCCAATTTACCATCTTAGCAACGAAAACAACTTCTGTGACCTCGACCGCAACACAGAGAAATGCAAGGTACGAAGATCCAAATGTGAAAACAGATGGACACCACTTTCAAACCCATCACTTTTTTTGTACCATTGTTGCAACATTTACGCCGTCAAGATAATCTGCAGCGAACAAAGAAATAAAATAACACTGAGTAATGCTGGTGTATTTTACTTAGGACCAGGTTGTCTGCTTAAAGGCCAGGATTTTACGCTGAACATTCAGAGTCTAAAGAAAAATATAATCGGTATGAGCCCCGACATTTTTATACCTGAGATGGATCAGTTAAACTTCATTATCAACAGCTCGATGCCTTTCAAATCTTATGAAGACGTCACAGACTCAGGCGAAATGAAGGACGCCTTAAAAACTCTACACAAACGTATCGTCGACCTGAAAAACAGCAGAGTGGAAGTAGGTGATACATTATCCACTCACGACATACATCAGTATGCTACGTCGTTGTCGTCGCGCTGGCGCTGGCGGCGGGAGCGCTGCTGTACAGGTGGCTGCGGCGACGAGCGCGCCGCGCGAACATCACGTCCGGTATGGCGCTACAGCCCACCACTAGTGCTAGTCTCTGTTTATAGTGTATAGTCTATGGTGCTAGTGTTAGTGCGCGCCACAACATGGTTGAACGTCAGCCTAGTGATAAGCGAACAATGGTGAATATGGAGTGTCCCCACGTACCCACAAATCGTTTAGGGACAATAAGTGCTTAATTAGATCGAGTATAAGTTTCACTTTTATTATACTAACATTGTAATCTTAAGTTATGTAACTTCACCTTGTAAACATTATCATCATCACTCCGTTAACATTCTAACATAACATTGTATCATTTCACTACCCCTAGCTTTCGCGCCCCGGAATATGTTCGATGTTTTCACCGAACACCTTATTCAGCAATATCGGCGTGACACGCCGTCCTAATTGAATAGGTTTTACAACATATTCAGTGCACTTTCGTCTACCGCGATAGCTGGGTGTATTCATAACATTTAAACATTTCATTTACATTTTTAGCTTAGTTTAACATTAAGAACATTTTAAGTGAGAAGTAATAAACAGTGATTAACGTAAACATTTCTTTCTCTTTATAAACACCAAACACCGACTCCCCGCTACGTACCCCGACAAATGGATATTGTCGTATTACATGTTAAATTAGTTATTCATTTAA
Organism: Mythimna impura; assembly: GCA_905147345.3. Lineage (NCBI taxonomy): Eukaryota > Metazoa > Arthropoda > Insecta > Lepidoptera > Noctuidae > Mythimna > Mythimna impura. The sequence continues at coordinate 14,481,754 of LR990365.1, read as the reverse complement.
CCTTTTGAGTGCGTAATTAGAGACACAATAGAAAGACAATGGCGCGTTAACGCCGGCGTTAATGCGGGGATCAACAGCAAAGCTGTTGTTTGAACCAAATTAAGACATTGTTAAGGATTTCAATACAATTACCCGTGAAGTGTAAAAACTTAAATTGACATTATACCTAAAGATTGAGATGATTAAAGTATTTTTTTAATTTATAGTACAATAAGATAAGTAGCATGATAAACAAATATAATTTCATACAGTGTTTTTTTTTAACTTTGGCCTAAAGTTACAATAATTTGTGTTCGCTATGCAAAAATATTCAATCATTATTTTAAAAAACCGGCTATTTGGCGGTTTCGTAAGTTAGGCCCTAAAATATTATTGACCGAGTAGACAAGCCCACCTTAGTCAATCATAAGGCCGAGCAGCCGTCAATGTTTGAAGTTTGAATTAGAAAATTCGCGATCCATCGCTATTTTATTAAATCTTCGTTTCTAAGGGTTTCACATTTTATTTCTTCGAAAATGTGGTAAAAATGTCGTATAACTGGCGGGAGCATTGTATTATTACGCTTTCGGCTCTAATCCGGCCTCAGAAATAGAAACAAACTTTTACAAAGTCATTACTGGTACCAAAAGCTCTTAACCACTTCATCGGATCAAATGTGTTTAATCCATTGATTTTCATCAATTCGACCAGGAACCACTAGATAATCATATCATCCAATTGATAAAATGTGTCATGGAAAAATACATTTACATAAGACTTCACTTTTTGGCAAAAAATGTGACACCAAAAATTTCAAAGCGTCAAATCTTATCCAAATATTTGCATTTTACTGGACAATAAATAATTCCATTAAAAGATTTATTTATTGACATTGTGTTCACATAATAGAAGCGATAAAAATATATAACGATGATTTTTGTAACTCATAACATGATTTAAATGAGTGCCTATGGAGTTTCTTGCACGTTTTTCTCCATAGAGATCTACGCTTTCAAACGTGCAACTTAATTTCACTTTTTTTTTTGTTCGACTGACCGATATTTTGACAATTCAAATGTTCCTGTAAACCAGCCTACCCTGACTGTAGGTAGGCTTTTATGATTTTTTTTTTTTAAGATTAAGTAATATGTATAATAATACAGCATGATATTTAACAGAGAACGTTCCCTTTAACCAGTAATACGATACTAAAAAAAAAAAATATTTATTAAAAATAAACTCTCTTTTCGGATAAGTAGGTACCTATATAAAAAATTAATTATTGAAAGAAAATCAAACGAATATAATTAATATTACAAGAATATGCTGAAATTCAATATCGATAAATATTATCGACCATCGCGTTCGACTCCCTAATTGCATGCGTGTGCATTGAATATTTCCAAATAACAAGTGTTTACAAGTGCATGCTCCGCCCATTCTATTTATGTGTGCTATTAGAAATTGATTTAGTGTAGCTGCTTTCTTCTTAGTGTGCGTGTGTAAATTTTAAGTGTGTGTCGTAAATACACTATTTGTGAATGTTGTAATTATTTTGGTGGGAGATAAGCGGCATCACTAGGACTCCTTACTATTCGGCAATGAAGGCATATCTCCGGATATCTATGGGTGGGCTATTGCCCGATAGATGATTTCGGGCTGTTCTATATGTTCCAATCGCGCGGAGAACTTTGATTGCGCGATGCAGGATTAGTTCTTATGTGACGCCATAGATGTCGCTACAACTGGCAACACCAAAAGTTTGGGTCACGAAACACATAATTTTAATTTAGGAGATAATTCTACTGAGCCTTCTGATTTTACTATTTAGCTAGCGATATGTATGATTTTACAGTCTTATATTAAAATATAATCTTTTGTAAGGCCTGCCTCACAAGATACTTGTGCACATTCAGAATTGTACTAGTATGTGGCATTTATTAAAATGTATTTAACACTAGAAGCGCGGAAAATCAATGTCAATTTTGGCCATTTTATTTTTGCTGCAGTAATATGGAGAGCTGGTATACAAATGAAACTGGTAACTGATAATACAATATCTTTATTATGTATACATATATTTTCGTGTACTTTGCAATCTACGCATAATAATACTAAAGCAGGAAGAAAACGGGAATGTGTAAAATTTGGGAGGCCCAAGCTCCTAATGTATACAAAAAACTGATAGCCGATCGCAACATTACTGTGACATTGTTAAGCATAAGGATTGAATTTGAAAATCTTAAGAGGACTATAGGACCTAATCGAGAGTTTTCTAACGCGCAAAACATATGATCCATGCATTAAACAGAATCAGAAAAATATACCTATGTTAAATGTTACGATAGATATCGTGTTCAAAACAATACAGCTAATTTATTCACGTTATTAAAAAATCACGAAGATGCCTCGAAAAATTACTTTTATCGATTTAATACCAGACTAATATACATGCGATAGAGCAATGGTGGCCGAGTGGTAACGGCCCCGACTTACGAGTTGTAGGTTGCGAGATCAAACCCAGCCAGGCGCATTACTTTGTGTAATTTATTTCATCAACCCTGCTTTCAAAACGATCGTGAGGAAACCGGCATGAACCAAAAATTCGTAGACATGTGACATTCACCAACCCGCACTGGGCCCGCGTGGTAGATTACGGCCCATTCCCTCTCCTAGAGAGGAGGCCGGAGTCCCAACAGTGGGAACATTATAAGGCCGACTATACTATGCTACACATGCGATCATTCTGATTGTTTGTCAGATTATTCTACAATCAACCGTTATACTGTATTAATTTAATTATCAATTTAATTATCTATATATTTTTAGTAAATCGCTAAAATGGACATATTTTGCTAGCATTGTGTGTTTGCGCATATCATTTTCTTTCTTTTGTATGCAGTCCGGGAGACCGCGCTTTAGGTACTATAGTCCTCTTAAAAATGGTTAATTAAACCAAAAATTAGCCACCGAATTTTCATTAACCTTAAGCGGTGTTTAGCTGTGAGGCACATTTATTACAATTCACGACAGCGCGTCATCAATTCCAAAGTAAACCTAAACACAATGACGTTAAGACTCACATTCACATGGCGCGCGCTCGTGTCTTGTTTATTTATAGAAACAATACATGACGGTATATACAGAATTTCTTATGCTAGGGGAAGATCGTCGTCTCGCTTCTTGTCTTTCAAGAATCTGAACACTCTCCTGTGGACAATGAAATAAATATTAAAAAAACATCACTCACCTTCGTTCTTCTCTATATAATAAATCAGTACACAAAAATTGTGAGACATGTGTAATTAATTCATTAACGCTCAGGCGGTAGCCGGCGTCCGCAAGCCATTGTCTTACTATTGTGTCTCTAATTACGCACGATATAATATAATATTCCACAACTATCACACAACGCCGTCTAGTCCCAAGCTAAGCAGAACTTGTGTTATGAGTACTAGACAACTGATAAACATATATTTCTAAATACACATATACATATTATAGATAAATTACACCCAGATATAGAACAAATAATCGTGCTCATCACACAAACATTTGTCCTGGGTGGGAATCGAACCCACGACCTCCGGCATAGCAGTCAGGGCCACTGACCACTAGACCAACAGGCCAGTCAATTATGATTGTGACATATATAAGTTTCATGAGTCAGCTTCGTATTTCATCATCATCATCATCATTTCAGCCGAAAGACGTTCACTATTGGACATAGGCCTCCCACAAGTGTCGCCACAACGACCGGTCCTGTGCGTCTCGCAACCATCGGATACCACCAACTAATTTCACCACTGGGGCGTCCAGAATCATGTACTGGATCCGTGGTATTCGTTTGTGCTCGATGTCAAAGACACCCTGTATATACACGTCTTGACGTACTAACCAACTTTTTTTTACTGTTCGTTCAAGCGATTTTGACTTTTATTGCGTTGGAGGCATGATAAATAGCGGCTGCAGTAAGTTGTTGGTATTGTAACCACTGGTGAGGTGGCGCTACTGTGCCCGTGTTTACTTCTGCTCTGTAGTATTTTTCAAGTTAAAAGTATATAAATTATATTGAGGGTACTCCTCAAAAACTAAAGTAAACAGCTCCGCAATAATTTTATCTATTTTTTCTGTAAATAGCGTCTATTTAGCCCAAATCAGATGTAAATAAACTCAGTATAGTTCAATAACGAAGTGTGAGTGTTATCTATAAAAATTATAAACAATCAGTGAAAAACAAACATTGAAGTCGGTCAGTTAAAGTGTCAAAGAAAAATATCATTACTCAACGAAATCATCTTGTAGTTCAATAAAACATAAGCTAAGTGATAGTGATTATTATAAATTGAAGTAATACAAGGTACATTAGTGCAAAAATAAACAGAAGAACAATATTATTTTTCATGAGTCATCATCTAACCGCTTCACTAGTTTAAATAATTCTACATTTAGAAAACAACACGTAATTTCAACTCACTGCTTAACGAGTCGTATGGTCGAGAGGCTATATCGTGTACCAGGCATACAACAGGCCGCGAGTTCGCGTCCAGCATAGTGTGGAAGTTTTTGGAATTTCAAAAATTTATTTATTAAAATATCTTTCGGTAATTTGACTCATTTCTAAGCAATTGACAAACGATAGTAAGATGGAGAATGAACAAAGGGACCACATTACATTTAGAAAACCACAACGTTCAAGTTCGCTGTGTGATTTGTCATCAAACCAATCCCTCTTTGACGCAACAATGTTAAGTTTACTAATACGTCTATCGACGAATCACAAAACTATAAAGAGCTTCACTATAAAATAAATCAATTAAAAGAAGAGTTACTAATCGCGAACCAAGAAGTGACTAACTTAAACTTAGAAAACACTACTTTAAAGCAAGAGTTAATAAAATGTAAACATGTGATCGATAATTATAAAAAAGTCTGTACGGCTGAAAAAACTATTCGGACACCTAAACCTAAATCGGCCAAGAAGAAACGTGTTTCAAGGATTCAGGTTCCATGTTGTACACCCTCAACACTACCGCCTGAGCTTACTGACCACCCATTGGAGAAACCGAAAACTTCGCAAGAAACGGTAAGTCAAGAAGATCCTTACCTTGTCTTAAGTAGTGATGACAAAAAAACAAACCTAAAATATAAATCTAAACGTAAAATATGTATACTCAGTAGTGATAATAGAAATAACATACTGTCTATTGCTGAAAGTACTTTCCAAAGTAACTGTAATCTATGTCATTACTTGATATCACATGGAAATACAAAACAGCTTCTAAGTGGACTAGAGACAAAATTATTAGATTACAATATGAATGACTGCTGCATTATATTACTTGGGGAAGAAGACTTCAAGAGGGCAAACGATTATTATGACATGATTTTCCATATACGTGAAATACTTCAAGCAGTGCAACACACAAACATAATTGTTTGTTTGCCGACTTATAAGTATCCATTTGACACAAGCTTATTCAACTGTCGAGTTGAGACATTTAACAATCTTCTGTATTTAGACATACTGACGCATAAGCATGCATTCCTTTTGGATAGTAACATGAATCTGGAATATGACTGCAGCATGTTTAGTAAATATTCAGGCAAAATAAATAAACTTGGACTACGTACTATATTTAAGGATTTACTGGAGTTAGTTACTGACATTTTGCAAAACGTTGACATATATCACAATTTGAATGACATTGATACAACAGAAGACCATTTTTTTCTTGACTAATCATCTATACATCATGCACCAAAACATTGCAGGCTTGCTAGCTAAATGTGATACTCTGGCAGTCTGTCTCAATGAATTAATTGGCAGGAAGATAAGTGTCGATGTCCTGTGCATTACAGAGCACTTTATGATGGAAACATACGAAAAACACTTGAATTTAAATAATTACTGTTTAGCGGCTTGTTATAGCCGAAAAGGAACGAAAAGAGGTGGAGCGTGCATAATAGTAAGGTCCGGTCATAAATGGAGAGAACTGCCAAATATAGCTAAAATATCTACAAGTGGTGTCTTTGAATGTTGTGCCATTGAACTAATCACGCACAAAATAGTATGTGTTTGCATTTACAGAGTGCCAAATTCCAATAATTTCAATGAATGTATTTGTAAATTAGAACGGATATTACATATTTTAATGAAAAAAGATTTCAAAAACATTGTTTTGGCAGGAGATTTTAATATAGATGTACTTAAACGGAATAAACAATCAATTGAATTTGAAAATATGTTATTAAGCTTTAATTTGAAACTGGCACTTAATCAACCGACTCGACTTAAGAGCAAATCATGCATTGACAATTTTGCGCATAATTTCAAGAGGTTCTGTAAGGCTTCTGTATTGGAGTTAGCATTGTCGGACCACACAGCCCAGTTACTAAAATGCCCAATCAGTACAGTATGTAATATCAATCGGTGGAGTAGGAGAAGACGTGACTATCACAATGATAATGTTAAAAAATTTAAAGCCCATCTGCGTAGTCTAACATTTTCTGAAGTGTATAGATCAAATGACCCAAACGAAGCATTTAACGCATTTTCTGATATATTTTTAATGCTTTATAAACAGTGCTTCCCCGAAACTGTTGTTGCGGTAAATGTCCATAAAAAGCAAAAATGGGTATCACGTGGTATTAAAAAATGCAGCGAAAAGAAACGGCACTTACTATGGCAGTACCGTTTAAAACCAACTCAAAAGAATAAAATACATTTCAAAAATTACACAAAACTATTAAAAAAAATTATAAATTTAACTCAACGAGCTCAAAATAATCATAACATAAAAATATCAAACAATAAATCCAAGACAACATGGCAAATAATAAATCAAATAAAGTTAAATATACCAAAGAATAATATTGACAAAATTAGAATTAACAATAATGAAATTATCACGGAACCAAAATGTATATCTAATGTATTTAATAATTATTTTATTGATAAAATTAAGCCTATGATTAATTCGGGAGACAGAGTCACAAAACATATCTCAAACAGAAGAGATTCTATGTTCATGGCTCCCAGTTTGCCAAGCGACATATTAAAAATAATTTTATCTTTTAATAACACAAACAGTGTAGGTTACGATGGCATCTGTACAAAAATACTAAAAGCAGTAGCCGAGGTCATTTCTTGCCCGTTAAGTCATATTATAAATCTGTGTATAAGCGAAGGTATTTTTCCAGAGGCCCTAAAAAAATCAGTAATAAAGCCATTGTTCAAAAAACAAGATAGAGAGTTAATGGAACACTACAGGCCAATCTCATTGATACCAATCTTCTCAAAAATAATTGAAAAGTATATTTATAAAGAACTCAATTTATACCTAGAGGCGAATAATATTCTTTGCAACGAACAAAAAGGATTTAGAAAAAACAAATCAATTAACATGGCCATTTATGACTTTTTGCTTACAATTATGACGAATATGGATAAAAACACTCCAGTGTGCGCAATATTTTGCGACATGACACAGGCCTTTGATTATGTACAACATAATATTTTACTAAAAAAACTTGAGGCTTACGGTATAAGAGGTAATGTACTTGAGCTGTTAACATCGTACCTAAATGACAGAAAACAAATAACGGAAATTAAGAAAATAAATATAAGCACCAAAAGAGAAGAAATCTTTCTTTCGGAGGAACGTACTGTTATCTACGGAGTTCCGCAAGGAAGTATACTGGGACCACCGCTTTTTACATTATATATTAATGACTTTCCAAGGGCAATCAAATATCCTATGACACTGTTCGCGGATGACAGCACTATAACTATTCCGTGTACGCAAAAAGATTTCTATAAAGAGGACATAAATAACACATTAAAGGAAACTGTAGAGTGGTTAAACATTAATAATTTAAAAATAAATCTAAATAAAACAGTAATTATGCATTTTAGCCAGCGCGCTTTGACTCTTCCCAATCTTGACATAACATACGATAACAACAAAATTGACACAGTTAATACAACCAAGTTCTTAGGAGTGACAATAGATCGAAATTTAAATTGGAAGGCACATATAGAGACCCTGACTAAAAGGATCAGCAGTAATGCGTATGCTTTGTACATTTTGTCACGAAAGGTTAACATAGATGCATTGTTAACTGCTTACTACGGGCTAACAGAATCTGTACTCAGATATGGGGTTATCTTTTGGGGCAACTCGACTGACAAAGAAGCCGCTTTTAAAGCACAAAAGAGATGTATCAGAGCCATGTTTAAATTGAAAACCACCGATAGTTGTAAGCCCTATTTCTTACGCTATAAAATATTGACACTGACCTCCCTTTATATTCTGGAAACAGTAATGTTCATTAGAAATAATAGTAACTTGTTTTCGCAAATGGCAGATAAATTTCCCAGAAACAGGCGTGATCAAACTCAACTGTGTCTGCATAGGAGTAGGACTGCACTTATGCGCAGAAGTGTTTTCTGCATGGCTCCCATTATATATAATAAGTTACCTAAAAGTTGGAGAGAGCTTAATAATGTACAATTGAAGAAACAACTAAAGTCATTCTTAACAGACAAAGCATACTATAACATTAATGAATTTCTGACAGAACCATTTAGAGTGACTTAGATTCAATTATGATTTTAATAATTACTTTGACATGACTGTGTATACTTTGACATTTATTACTATTTGTTTAATTCACAGACATAAATTTATTATCATTTTTACTTTTGTTTTGACATTATCTTATTTGACATTTATTACTCGATGTTAATTTCCTAATGTTTTTACTTTCTTAATTTTGACATGTTTAATTTTGACATTGATTTATTTTTCAAATTATTGTAATTACCTAGTAAAAAATTAATCAGTAGTTATTCAAAACATTTGCACGCCATAGTATGTGGCAAACATGTCTGAACCAATTATTATTTCTTTATGTCATCCTGCATGCACTTTCTTAATATTGTATGTGTACACATGTTTGAGCAAATAAATATATCTTATCTTATCTTATCTTATCTTATAAAATGAATATTATCACAGTTTATGTGTTGAACTCAGTGCAAAAACGTTAATAACAGTGAACATTATAAAATTCCGAAGAACAGTACAAAACATCAAATCAACAACTGTATGTATTGTGCTAATGCAAAAAAGATAAAAGTGGAAATCAAACTATCGATATCTCAGAAGGCATACCTGTAAAATATTGGTGCTAAGAAGGAAGAAAATAGTAAAAAGTGAATAAAGAAACTATAAATAACCTACAAATTAAAACTGCAAATCACGATCTCTGACGAATAAAAAAGTATAGACGGAGTCGTCGTAAACAAAAGCGACGAAATAAGTGAGGACTAGTTTTGGCTTTGTGTGCGTAACTTGATGTATGACATCGTAGATTTGCACATGTGTGCTAGAGAAAAAATGTTGCAAGCGTTGCGCTGCGACTCCCAAGTGCGAGAGATATAGGTACTTTGGTGAAGTTTTATTATTGTGTAGTTAGTATAGTGCTTGTCTTCGTTGTATGAAATGAAAGATAATTTCATTTAATGAAAATCATTTATTTTCATATTAAGTGAAATTATTAATTTAAAAAACACACAAAACTTACATATAATAATAATATATATCCAACGACAATCGGATTAGGTGCGGGTCATCCAGCGTAACCGTATGTTGGATGACGCCGTACTTGTAAATAAAAAAACACTTTGTTGTAGAGTCCTTAATAAATTACGACTTCCCTTATTTTTGGGAATAAATAATGTTCTTAACTTGCAACACCGACACAATGGCGTGGTCCGAGAAATTATATCAGATATTTTTACGATTTTATTTAATTTATACAGCAAAAACGTTATTTACGTGTGAAAAGTAATCCCAGAAGCCTTTTTTTGGAAAAAGGAATTGTTCTTGCAGCAGTTTATGACACAGGACGGCATAATTTCGTAATTATTATCTCAACAAAACAACGTCACGCGCACTCGCTTGCTAGCGGCAGACTACCGAGCGGCTGGCTTCATATTGCCGATTGGCTTCATATTACGTGCCACACTTTTAGGAGCGCAATGTTATGTCTATACTTTTTTATTCGTCTGAGATCACGATACACAAATTTATATTGAAATTCACGCCATCTAGTGACCACTGGCCAAACTAGAAGTACAACGAGCTGCGTACGCGCATCAGTTTGACAGCACCAGGAAACGTCTGCACGATCGTAATATTACTATCCACCGCTAGAGGTCACCACAAGCACCAAAACATGGATAATATTATGAAAGTTCTCAAAGAAATTAAAAAAAAAAAAAAATCAAAAACAAGAAATAAAAAACATGCAAGAAAATATCACCAAAGCTATAAACGACAATATCAACGAAAAATTTATTATTATGGAAACTAAAACGAACAACCTAGAAATAAAAATAAATCATCAGCAAAAAAACAATAGATTACTTAGAAAGGCAAGTTAGAAAGAAATCTAATATTCTATGGAGTAGAGGAGACCGAGCATGGATACGAAGAATTGCAAAATGTGTTACTAGATTGCATAAAACATAACATGAAGATTTGCGTCATGCAATCTGAAATATAAATTGTGAAAAGACTTGGCAAAAAAGGGAACAAGACAAGACCTTTATTGGTAACTTTTACGACAATGGGCACGGAAAATAGAAATTTTAAAGAACAAAGGGACGCTGAAGGGCTTACTTATTAATATTAAAGAAGATTTTCCACAAGAAGTTTTGTTGAAGCGTAAAGAACTACAAGAAGAAGTAGAAAGAGAAAGAAATCTCGGCAAAAATTTTGTGCTGCGCTACGACAAAATAGTAACTCTACCAGGTTCCCCCAAAATTAGAAATTACGTACAGAGTACGCGAAACCATAAACGGAATATGTCAGAATCCCCTGTTCATCAAACCACCGTAACCAGTGAAAACCATGTCAAACAGATACCGAAGAAAAATAAAACAAAAAGTATTACCTCCTACATGTACAACACACCACCAAAAAAAGTACCAGAGTCAAACCCGACTGAAAAACACTCATCACCAAAAAACATATGAAGAAAGCCCCTCTACATCTCCCAATACGGCTGGTCACCGCGAGGGATAATGACTACAACCCTCCATCTCCACTACAAGATCTCTACATTTGTACCTACAACGCAAAATCACTACTTTCAGATGAAAGGCTACTCGATTTTAAGAGAGCAATTTCAAAAATAAATTATGATATTATTGGTCTTGCTGAAATAAGAAGAACGGGATATAATATAATAGAACAAAGCGAACATATTTTCTGCTACTTTGGGGAGACGAAAGGTCAATATGGAGTCGGATTCCTTATAAGAAAGGAATATAAACTAAATATTGAGAGTTTTATTGGAATATCCGACCGCATATGCATTCTAAACCTCAACTTCAATAGCACAAAACTGACCATTATACAAGTACACGCACCAACTGTTGATTCAAGCAATTAAGAAATCAATAACTTTTACAGCCAACTACAGAATGCACATTGTCAATATAATAACCAAAAAATTTTAATGCCCGTGTTGGACAGCGAGTACCAGGCGAAGAAAGAATATTGGGCAAATTCTGTTACGGAAATAGAGACAAAAGAGGTGAAAGTTTGCTACAGTTTTGTTAGGAAAATAAACTATACATTACAAATAGAAAACTATGTGGACATGGCCTCGCCAAAGAAACAAAGAAGTCAAATCGATTATATACTAACCAATAAGAAAGAAAATATCTCAAACTTTGAAATTATATCAAATTTGACGTTCCCCAGCGACCACCAACTCTTAAGAAGCACATTACAGATTGCACCGATAAGGAAAAGTAGAGCAAAATTTAAAAATCATAAAAATAATCTCAATTCTTTAGAAAATAAAGAACAATTCATACAAACCTTAAAAACCAGTATAAACCAAATCAAACTAGAAGAAAATGAAAAAATAGAGTCCATATATAATAAAATTAAAAAGCCAATAATCACTAGTTTAAATTTAATTCGACAGAAACCAACACCAAAACGAGAGACAATTTCAACTCACATAAAAAGTTTTATTGCTAGAAGAAGTGAATTAATTCGGAAAAAATACTTAACAAAAGAAGAAAAAGAAGAACGCACATATCTCTACAAAAATATCTACAAATTAATGAAACGGGAACGCACAGAACGCAGAATAGAAATAATCGAGACACACCTTGAATCAACAGGTAGTTTAAAGAAAGGTATTCAAAATCTTAATACCACAAAACGATGGATACCCTATATTAAAGATGATACTGGTGACAAAACAAAAATATTATTTATTTATTATTTATTTATAAAATACGTGTGTGGGGGCGTGTCGGGAAACTTTTAGAACAAAGTCCGTTTTATAAAGTAAAAAAAGGTTTAATCAATGTTCACAAAAAAGTTTTTAAAAAATGATGTAAATTAAACGTAAACTAAAAGTATATAAAACTATACGCGATTAGCGCGAGTGTCTGTTCCCACCGATGTTAGGATGGAAAAAGCCCAGGGAATCGTCGATACCGTGGGAAGCGCTAAGTACTCGTGGAATTTGATGCTTCGAGCTTGTTTGCAAGTGTGCTGAGCCAGCATCATGGCATCGTAACATATATATACTTTATTCCATACGTTGTACAAGTGCTTGTAAATAAATAAATAAATAAATACCAAGATTACAAATTTACAATCGATATTTATTATCAAGATCTGAAATAATAGATAAGGCAACCAAATTTTACAGAAAGGAGATTGGGCACTTATAGATTCACTTTTTGACGCGTATGGCCATTTGAGTTATTGTATAATTCATAACTATTATTTTTATTTATTTTTTACTTAAATTCATTGAAATCGTTTGTGGGGTTTCTATTTTCATTTTAATTAGTATTTAATACAATCAATACGTCATTTGCTCCATTATAGTGAAGCGACTCCTTTCTCAGTTATAATCGATTGATTAAATATTAACGTAAATCGTGGGTAAACAAAAATATCTATATTCGCAACTAAAAAATATTAAGAGTTGTAATTATTATTTTTCTTTAATTATGTAATTATTTCATTCGTTAAAAACAATTTCTGGGCAAAAATAAAACAATTAAGATATAATCGATAATGTTATAACGCCGTAGTCAATTGATGTGTCACAACACTATTCGATGAAATGTCAAACAAAATATCGTTTACCGCAAAGATATTATAAGTAAAAAGGTGGTTTACCGTGTTAACTGCCGGCAAGCCGAGAATATTGTTTTTAGCTTTTCTCTGCTAACAAATGTAAATTCGTGTCGAGTTGAGTTTTAGGATTCTTCCACGTTAATTTACTACATCGAGCGATTTGACTCTTTTTGTGTGTCGCTGTGAAGTGAATTGTTAGAACCTTTTTACGTCCATGGTGATTTAATCTAGACTTAAAACAATATGTGGCGCTGTGTAATTGTTCTCTTTTATTAGCACATCCACTGCCTAGCCACCAAATCAGAGAAGTAACTGATTTCATGGCCCGAAGGCAGGGCTGCAAAACAAATTGTTTTGAGATGTAACATAACCTCAATTCTCAACTATTTTTTTTTTTTTCAAAAACCCCAAAATTTATCATTTTGAATTTAACCTTGTTTTAAAGCATGACACTATCCCTTTTTAGTGTCTAATTTTCACTACTATACTGTGTCAAAAGTTGCGCAACCAAGTGCCATAGTAACTTGCCCAATCTCCTTTATACTCCTCAAAAGAAACTACTCTAGAAATTGAAACGACCGATCAGGACTCTACTACTATGTCTAGATTCTCTACATATGAAGTTATAAAGAAAATCCAATCTCTTAAATCCGGCAAAAGCAGCGGGCCAAATGGAATACCAAATGAAGCACTCAAGTTAGGAAAAATGATACTAGCACCATACATAACAACCTTATTTAACAAAATTCTAAATGACAGAACAATACCGAAGGAATGGGCTCAATCAGACATTATTTTACTTTACAAGAAAGGTGACCCTGCCGATATTGGAAACTATCGACCAATAAGTTTACAATCAAACATGTACAAGTTATTCGCTTCATGTCTCGAGGATCGCTTAGCAATGTTCACAGAGAAATTTCAACCGCCTGAACAAGCAGGTTTCAGGAAAAACTTCTCAACAACAGATCACATTCACACTCTAAACCTGATTATGGAGAAATATATAGAGCACGATAGACCACTCTACCTGGCATTTATAGACTACGCCAAAGCCTTCGACTCTATATCGCATAAAAGCATATGGAAAGCATCTCAGTTACAGAAAATGATTGAGGAACTAAATGAGACAAGCAATAAGATAGGCCTAGAACTAAATGCTACCAAGACTAAAGTCATGATAAACCACCACAATATACCAATAAGAGTCAATAACAATACATTGGAATACGTTCAGAGCTATGTTTACCTAGGACAGCAAGTATCTTTCTCCAAGACCAGACACGAAGATGAGATTAAAAGACGGTGTTGAAGTGAATAAGGTTCAATATTGTTTGTAGGACTTCGTAGAAAAATAACACACGTCTTTGCTGTATGATGGTTTATTCCGAACTACTCTAATGAGCAAGACAGGTGATCATCAATTGTACCAAACATACCGCCCACCAAAAGGGATTTTAATTCCTTTTACAAATTTAAATTTATACGCAAATTAAATCAATTAACACTAAATCATGCAGACATTATGTTCATCAAATATTAATTAATGTAACAAGTAATTAACAGATAAACAATATGACGTTCAAAATAGACTACAACATAAGTTTCACATTACAAAACAAATTTCGAGTCTTTCTAACGACTATTATTAAGCCTGCATTTATCTATTAGAATATCTTATAAATTTAACAAAAACTGAGCGGAAAGATTAACAATCATATTACACAAATTTGAGAGAATATTAACATATTCATAAAAAAATCAACATAACTATTACACAAATGATTACACATGCAATTAATGATTATCGATTGGTAGAAAACAGAGTTTAGAGATTGATCTTCTTACAGTATTCATACCACTCTTTACGCTATAGACCCTAGTGATTCCATCAGATCCTGGGTGTTTGTCCACAATCCGTCCTAAAGACTATATGGATGCAGACGGTCGTATTCTAAATAGTTAGCGTTTTGTAATCTTCCGCCCACCCTGAGTATCATTTTGGTATCCAGATATGGATTTAGGGTCTTCAAACGGCTTGTATTTCTTACTTGATTTATTTCTAACAGGTCTCTGATGTCTTCTTGGAATATAACATCTTGTGTGATTTTTATGCAATTTATTTTTAGGTCTGCAGCGAGTCTTCGAGTTCTTCAGTAGTGATCGGCGAATCTACAGGTTGACTTTGTCTTAGCCTCATAAATCTTTTAACATACGTGATAGTCTCCAGTAATTCAGGTAAATTTTTGAAAGATTCCATCTTTTTGTACATGGAATTTTCTTCGTTTTCTCTTGTGAGGTAAGTATCAATGGTTTTTTTACTTTCGAGGTCTGTTTCTTCATTAATTGATGTTTCCATGTGTATTTTTTCTTGTTTCAGGTGTTCCGGTCCTTCTCATTTCAGGAGCCAACATTCCTCTCGATGCGACATCAGCTGGATTTTGTTGTGACTGTATATGGTACCATTTGTTTCCAACATTGTCAAGTATGGTTATTATTCTATTTCTTACGAATGTGTGCCATCTGTTTGGATCTCCTCGCAGCCATGACAACACTATCGTGGAATCAGTCCAACAAAACATCTGACTCTTTGGGATGCGCGTCGCCTCACTTATATGCTTTAGTAACTTACGACAGGAGAACTGCACCGCATAATTCCAGCCGTGGAAGGGATAATGCCTTGATAGGAGCTACCTTTGTCTTGGCAGCGATAATTCCGGTCTGATAGCCTCCGTTGTCTCCTCGAACCCTCAGGTAAGCAACAGCTCCATACGCTTTAGTTGAAGCGTCACAATAACCGTGAATAGTAACATCTTTCAACGTTTCTTGTGTCGTAAACAGCCATCTCTTTAAATTAATAAATTTTATATCTTCAAAACTGTGTCTAATATTTAACCATTCGTTTTTTGTTTCAGGTGAGAGTTCTTCATCCCAATGGACCCGTTGAAGTCATAATTTCTGAATCATTATTTTTGCAGGTAACAGAGCTGGAGCCAACCATCCCAGTGGATCAAAAAGTCGTTGAACCTCGGCCAATATTTTCCTCTTTCTGACTGTTTCTGATAAGAGTGGTAGCTTTAGGTTGTATTTAAGTACATCTTCTCCCATATTCCAGGTATACTCAGTGTTTTTATCAAGCCGTCTAACTTGATATCGATATTAACATGAGAGCTAAGCTCAGCTGGATGAAATTCTCTTAGGAAATCTGAATTGTTCGACGCCCATTTTTGTAGGATGAAACCACCTCTGTCAAGAATTGCTTTTACCTCCTTAGCTATACCAACTGCCTCGTGTACAGTATCTTGACCGGACATTAAATCATCCATGTAAAAGTCTTGTCTAATCGTGTCTGCTGCTTGGGGATGATTCTCGCCTTCATCCTTCGCCACCTGGTGCAGAGTTTTGACGGCAAGGTATGGTGCGCATGCCGTGCCAAAGGTGACTCGCAGAAGCCGGTATTCCTTTATAGGTTCATCAGGGTTGTTACGCCAGACAATTCTTTGATAATCTGCGTCCTCTTTCGACACGAGTATTTGTCGATACATTTTCTGAATGTCAGCTACAAATGCTACCCTTTTCAGGCGCCATCTCATGACGAGTAATCTCATATCTTCCTGTAGTTGCGGTCCCACTAGTAATTCATCGTTGAGTGCTATGTTATTCGTGCCCCTGTGAGAGGCGTCAAATACAGGCCTGACCTTTGTTGTCTCACTTTCTTCCTTGACCACTGCATGGTGGGGCAGATATACAGCTGGCTTATTACTTTCAGCACTTGGAACCTCCTTCATGTGTTTCATTTCTTTGTATTCATTAATTACTTTAGTATACTCCCTTTTCAATTCATCATTCTTCATAAAACGTCTTTCCAAGTGAAATAATCTACTCACAGCCCCTTCCTTTGTATTGCCATGCGGTGATTGTGGGTTTTCTGTTTTAAATGGCAGTTTAACTATGTAACGCCCTTCACTATTTCGCATGTAAGTATCTTTATAAATTCTCTCGCAGTCTTCTTCTTCTTTGGTAAGTTTTCCTTGTGCATCTGTTTCTATCTCCCACATAGATTTTAGCATTTCATCTAGATCAAGCTTATGATGCATTACCAGTATTGGTTGTTCTGAAGTTTGTGCTTGTATCTTTCCAAATAAAATCCAACCCAAGCATGTATTTTGTGCACATGGAGAGCCAGGTGGACCTTTGATTATCTCAGCCTTTAAAATCTGAGCACAAACTTCTACGCCTAACAGCATGTCTACTCGCCCTGGTGAATGGAAACTCGGGTCTGCCAGGGTGAGTCCTTTTAGGTGCGGCCAGGTGACGATTGAACCAGCAATAGTTTCTGATGGCAAGTGTGATGTTAATCGCGTTGGCATTACATAGGCATTGATATTAAGCTTGACGTCCTTCTCAGATCTTGAATAAAGCTCAACTTGTATAACGTGACTGACTGTAGTCTTCGTTGCTCTGACTCCCGTAATAGTTCCCTTTATACGTGATCTCTTGACCTTTAACAATTGCGCTGCTCGCTCACTGATAAAGTTTGCTTGCGAGCCTTGGTCTACCAGTGCTCGCAATACTGTTCTGTGTCCCTTTTCATCTCTGACTTGCACTAATGCTGTTGCGAGCAATGCTGTTGATCTCTCCGACACAAAGTGCGTAGATAAAGCTACTTCAGGATTGTCACTGTGTTCCGCTTTCCTTCGTTCACCTTCTATTTGACCTTCATTCGTTTTCACATTGTCTGACGGACCGCTGCTGGGTTGATGTAACAATGTATAATGGCGGCGGTTGCGTCTTCGGCAGGACATTCGATTGCGGCATCTTTTGACAGTATGTCCTGACGTCAGACAATTGAAGCATAATTTGTTCTTCTTAATAAACTCATTGCGTTCATTCGGTTGTAACTTACAAAATTCTTTGCAGTGACACAAGGGGTGCTCCGCGTTACACATACTGCATGACTTGGTTGGTGATTTATCTGTCTTATCTTCCGGTGATGTGGAATGAAATGACTTCGCCTTAATATTCGTCTGCTCCCTTTTAGCAGTAGGGTTAACCATCTCCAGTGTCCGATATTTGGTTTCCAGAAACGCTTTTAGTTCTTCCCAAGATGATAGTTTGTCAGAGTTTCCCTTGTAAGAATCTTCTCCCCAGGCCGTGTGTGTATCCACATCTAACCTTTGTACAAGTGTGTAAATAATTATCTGATCCCAGGACTCGACAGGTATTTCTTGATTTTTCAAGTTATTTAAGCACTGAGAGGTTGTATCTAACAAATTCTTGATTTGTGCAGCTGATGGAGAGGTCATTTTCCTTTGAGTAAATAACTTGTGGAGTAGAGAATAAACTATTAAACGTTTGTTTCCATACCGTTTTGCAAGAGTATTCCATGCCTGTTCATAATTATCATCCGTGATATTAACATGTTTCAATAAATCTTTAGGTTCACCAACAAGGCTCAACTTCAGGTAATGTACCTTTCGACGTTACATAAAGACGTATTGTTATGTACCAGCGACGTGAACATATCTCGAAACATAGGCCAGTCATCATAGCTTCCGTTAAAAGTAGGTAACTCGATGCGTGGTAAGTTAACCCGTGGTGGCGTCAAGACATCATATGATTGTCTCTGAGTGTCTGTAGACTTCGAAAGCATCGACAACATATCCCTCAAATCACCTATTAAACACGAGTATAAATCTTCCACAACAAAGTAATCTTCCTTTTCAAAAAAGTCTTGATGTGTCGTATTAAACGTTCGCCAATATCCTTCGATAGTTTGCAACTTAGTTTCAATATAACCTCTTGATAATCTTTGCTTCGGACATTTCTTTAAATTACCTTGAGTCTTTTGTAACAGTAAATAAATATCTTCTAACGAGTTAACTAACTTTTGCTGTTCAGTAGTTAACGTAGTACTCATTGTTATGTATGTCTATTATATTGTTCTTTTTGTTATGATAGTTTTAGAGCACTCACAAAGTCACAATTCAAAGTCAATCGTTTAACTTGTTTAGGTAGGTACTAGTTAACCACGTATCAGTCACTGTTATGTATAGCTATTAAGATGTTCTTGATATGAAAGTTTTAAAACACACACAATTCACGTTATAAAGTCAATCGTTTGTTTACTAGTTATTCTCGTAGCACTCACTAATGACTTGCGAAAAAAGGTGCACATAAACCCGACTCAGGAATGCGGCCTTTTGTTCTCCGATCGCGGCGGTCGTCCTTATCTATTTTTCTAATAATCCGGCTCGTTTGGACCATATGTCCATATGAAGTGAATAAGGTTCATTCAATATTGTTTGTAGGACTTCGTAGAAAAATAACACACGTCTTTGCTGTATGATGGTTTATTCCGAACTACTCTAATAAGCAAGACAGGTGATCATCAATTGTACCAAACAGACGGGTTAATATAACCTGGAATAAATTCTGGAGCAATAAAGAAACCTTAAAATCAAAAATTCCTTTAAAACTCAAGAAAAAAGTAATGGACTCTTGCTTACTACCCTGTCTAACATATGGTTGTCAAACATGGATATACAATAATAACATTAGAAACAAAACACAAGTATGCCAGAGAGCGATGGAAAGAAGCATACTAAACATCCAAAGAAAACACAGAAAAAGGAATACAGAAATAAGAAATACAACAAAAATAATAGATGCTCTAGATCATTCTAAAAAAATAAAATGGAAATGGGCTGGCCATATTTTTTTTTTTTTGTGTGTGGCCTCTCGCAGGTCAACCTAGGAGGTTGTCGGCTGCTTAACCGGTCTTGCCTGTGGCGGCCTCGATTCGAGAATCAAAGCCTCCAGCCAGGGCTTACTTAACTAACTTAAAAACTAAGCGACTACACGCTAAGGGCACCCCCTGTGGGGTACGGACCTCGGCTTAGGGCGTCGCTGGGGGGGGGGCAGCAAGGGACGGGCTGGATCGCACAAAGATATTATTATTATTAACGGGGAATTTTAAAACTACGGCTCAGCGGCGCGGGCTGGCTCGAGCAAAGGACGGGGAGGACGTTGACGGGTCTGTCGCGGCGGGCCTCGGCGGCGAGGACGGAATGACGGCGGTCTGTAATGTCTACGAACTGTACTGGTTTCCTTACGGCTCTCTTGGAGCAGGGTAATGGGGTCGTCGGGGGTGACAAGAGTATGCCTAGGACGGCGAATCTTTGAGATGAGGGAGGGTTCATATCGGGCGGCCGATACGATAAGGGGGTTGCGGTGTTTCACAGCAGTATCGAAGAAACGCTTGCACAGGCGTTTCATGAACTGCTGGATGGTGGGGATTTTGAGATCTAAGTGTAGATTCTCATTTCGGACGTAATAAGGGGCACCGAGGATTTTACGGAGGGTCCGATTTTGGAGGGTCTGCATCCTATGGAGGAAACGGGGCTTGGCGTGTGCGAAGATAGCACAGGCATATGTCATGATCGGGCGGATTACTGCTGTAAAGAGGCGCAGCTTGCACTTAAGTGATAATTTGCTGCGAGCAGTCATGAGATAGTGGAGCCTACCTTGAGCGAAAGCGGCTCGCGAGCGAGCCTGCTTTATGTGCTCGGCGAAGGTCAAGTGCTGATCTAGGATCACTCCGAGGTACTTGGCTTGCTTCTCCCAGGGGATTGGCTTGCCGTACAT